>AXCM01005981.1:0-20001 GCA_000473375.1 Anopheles culicifacies
GGTTTCCATCGTGTGCTTGTACAACCACATTAATTAGGAAGTTCATTTAAAGCTTCCCATCTGGTGGGCAGTTAGTTTTTCTACTCACCCAACGGAAGGTACTGCTCTAATGAACATGTTTTACATCAAAATTTAAATGCGCGAAAACCATCACGCAGTAAATTTCATATAAAAAAACACCAATTCTATCGCCCGATCGATGATGGACGCTTGCTTTTATGTACCGTTTACGGGTGAATGTGTTTTTGTTTTCCGGTTTACTTGTTCATCCATCCAGTCAGTGAGTGGTAAGTAGAGTAGAGGAAAATTGGTACCAAAATAGGAAAAAAAGGGTCCCACACAGTAAAGGGCAAAATTAATTAAAAAAGGCAATTGTATCTACGCTCCGGTTAGATGAATCACTTAATGGGCAGTTTTGAATAAACAAAAAGACGAACAAGAGAAGAAAAAAAACCATACGAACTCAAAATTGAACGGTGTGAGCTTCGGCCGGTATGCAGTAAACTCGTTTTGCACTCGTTTCTTCGTAAAAGACACCCATTACGGGGTCTAATTCGATCGCCACGCCAACGCTCGTGCGGACCGTCAAACGCAAACCTGACCCGAGTGTTAAAACAAGGTTTAAAAAAAAACACCTCGAATTGAAGCCGGGAGTGTATTGAGCCGAACAAGTAAATGGAAAAAAACTGGAACTTGTATAACCAACACCAAAAAACGAAAACGAAAAAAAGCACCAACAAACGATACCCTGGAAATGAATGAAAAATTTGCTCCAATTTGGAGAAGGTTGAGTTTTTTTTTCGGTGTCGTTATTTTAACAGAACCGCTTCGGTCATTCCAAATGGGCTAGTTGGTAGACACTACTCCCTGCAACTGTAATGGTCCGTCCGAGAGTAAAGCATTTATTGTCAGCATCGTTGTACTCCTCTCCTGTCCTCCCACTTGGACACTGTTGTCATTGTCTCGTAATTTCTGCTGACGAATGCAGACACCACTCGGGTGCAGTGTGCATGTGAGGACAGTATGCCTGGCATCGACATAGACGCCCCGGGTGGTTGCGGGAATGGATCGGGACACCAGTTTCCCTAACTGGCTCCTAGCTAGACGACAATAAAATTTAATCACTGACTATAATAAACATCACTTTCAGCAATGGGATGATACAGCGGGAACGAAAGATGCGAGAACGTGAGCGCTAAAACAAAATGGGGGAATACAGATAAACAGAAGGGAGAAAAAACCCGCACAACACAACCTACAAAACGATTGCAGATAGTAAAATCCTTGTTCAACGACGAAAAAATGAACAGCGAGAGAAAGTATCCCAAAAATGACCCTTACCGAAGGAAAAGGTTGGTTAGAATTGGTTGGTCGGTACGTTCGTTTGCTGGCCAAAAAATGCACTTTGCTAATGCTGTGTGAAAACAAACGCAAGCATGCTGCGGCTTTTGTAGCACTCGAAGGACCACTTGGTTCACCCGAATAGTGTACGAGCTTTAAACGAGCGAAACGCTGCACAGAAACGAGACACTTGAAGAATGTGACACGAAATAAACGCGTAATGGTTTGGTACAGCCCGTAAATGTCAACCGGTTGGTGTGTATAAAAGCGAGCGTACAGGAAATCAATAGCACTTCACAATACGGCTGAAACAAGCGGTGACTCTATAATGGTGGAAAAACTATTTACTCTTGTAATGCGTTTTTTATGTATATTTTCTCAAAATTAAATGATTTTGTAATCGTTTTTGAGAATCTTTTTGAGATGAATTTCGCATATGGTTTGCAAATACATTATAAGTTCATGTAAGAAACAACATTTAAAAGGATCTTTCCAGCAACCTGATTGTTCGATTGTTATAATTGTTTTATTGGCTCGGTTTAGGTTCGATGGAGACGCCCAGTATCTGTCTCAGTACTTAACAAAATTGAGTATTGATGGAGGCGGCCAATAGGTAGATGGTATTCTATAACTGCGTCCGACGTTATTAGTTAATTTCCGTTTTGTATCACTTTTGATTGAAAGGCATCGTACTGCCAGGGTTGGTAAAGATAACAGAAAAGTATCGCAGCATCTGTCCTTCCGTCACCGTGTCAAGCTGGATCTTATCTCTTAAGGACGAAAAGAATTTTGAAATGAGCAACAGAACTCGAGCAATTTAAAAATTAGGTCTTAAAAAAATCACCCCCATTTCGATACAGTTTGTGATTGCTTTCCCGACCGAGGCATTGCAAAATGTATCAACCTTTTATCGCATAAATTCCTGTCAATCGCTGGAAATTTATCGTCGTTTAGATACGCCTCGTCGAAATGGAAAGTATTTGTTGGTGACTTTCGCCATCTTACCCATCTCACCGGGCGTACATACATCTCCATTCGCAATGAGAATCGTCCCCATTTATTGGCGGGCCTTATCGAACCTATGCCTGCAGTGTGGTCGGTTTCGGACATTTGGTTTTTTGGGCTTCTTGGTTTTTCTCGGTGGCTTGACGTGGGTCCGCAACCTCGCGTGGAACGGCCTGCCTTTTATTTTTACAAACGAAACCCGGAAACATCGAACATCGGGATGGTGAACGCGAGCATCTCGAGACGCAACCCCTTTTTGCTGTGTTGATCGAAAGGTGTTGAAGTGGGTGGTAAGAACGTGCACAGTACCAACCATGATGACGGTTGACCGTTTTTAAGTGGAAACCGAAGAAGCAGAAAATGGAAAAGAAAGACCATGTAGTTCGAATTCCGAACCAGCGCAAAGAACACTGAACGGATGCGGATGAAAAATGGGCACACCAGATGAAGGACAAAATACGCCTGTCAGTGTTTTTGAAGGCGCTCTGGTTTCTCGTGGTCGATGAATTAGGTGAAAAACAGGCTGTTTGGTTGCGGTAGTTGTGATTGGAATAATTTCGCCGAGGAGGGCCCGAAAAAGGTGCGAAAACCGTGCGCTGGTTCCAGGCAGTCGGAGCGGTGACAGGAAATGTAGAAAAATAAGTATTCCGATTTTCGCAATTCAATTCCGACTGTCCGCGTCCCTGATGAAGCTGGATGATAATAGATGCCAGTTGCGTATAATTTTGGGTGTCTTCGATAACGTTTCTGCTGTGTTCTAGTTCTTAAGAGTTTTTTTTTGTTGTTGAGTCGAGCAAACATGGGTGTTGTATGGTTTCCCCACTTTTGTTATCAACGGTCACAATACTTAAAGCAATGGGTTGGAAGGCTTTTGGCTGTGGCTTTTCATCTATCAAACTGGTCTGTCAAGCAGCGGGTTTGGTGGGTTGTATAGCGAAGGCATCTGAAAGGAGGCGTTAACCACCGCTTTTTCCAAACATGGAAAAATGATAAAGGAAAAGCATACTCCCACGTACCGAAATGCCAAAAGCAGTAGTCGATAGAAAGGTTGACATTTGGTTGAGAAAATGGCATTTTGTGTGAGTATGTTTTTTTGTAGCCAGATTTTTTGTTTTCTTGCCTGGGAAGTAGTTTTATAGCTACCCAGTTGGTGCGGGAAAAGCGAGCGGCGCTATGATAACTGAATGTGGTTACGCTGGACGTAACACCGGAATTGGTTGTGCGGTTGATTTTTTTTTCGTTCCGCCAGTTGATGTAGCGAAATGTGTTCCTGATGTTATGGTTAACTGACTATTAAGCCTGTCGGAACCGGTAACTGATTAATTCCGAATACGATACAACAGCTTTCCCCTTGTCCTTCAATATGTCTCTCTCTCTCTCTCTTTTTCACCCAGTTGCTCCATATTTCAGAACCGCTTGGGCAACTCGGTAACTGTATTTAAAATAATATTTTAAAAATCATCACTTCCCCGATGCCGTAATGAATTATTCAACGATACCGAAGAAACTAATCCAATTAAGAAAACCGTCCCTGTTCACGCTTACTGTACCAGTGCTTGGAATATTCTCACTGCGTGGAAGAGCGAACACAAAAAGGAAACACTTTGGAACGCTTTTTTTTTGTTGTCTTCTTTTACTGCTTTTTAAGGATAGCAGAAAAGCATCCGGCGCATGTGCGATATCGTTTTGCGTGATGCTTTCTAAAATAATCCGATGCTAATGGTGCGGGCTGAGTGAGGATTGGGCTCGAACAGGGAAGGAAGTGGAAGGTGGATTGTTCCTGCAAATCGTTGGCCATTAGCCGTGAGCAAACCGTGGGGGTCTTATTATGACATTATGCAAGGGTGCATCGGACGTAAGACCATCATTAGGAGTGTTTCCACTTACCGGAGCGTTTCTGGGCCACTGGGGTGCAGCTTAGTATCGCTCTTTCTCTTCACCATTTTGTTGTTTTTCATCAGCCTTACCGACCACTCGGTTGGAAAACAAGCGTGTGCATAAAAAAAATGTATCATGGAAAAAAAAATGCAGCAACAGAGAAATGCTGCATAAAATCGCGACTTTACCAGCAGCAACAGCAGAAGAACCCCGAGAACCCCGTGATCGTCTGCTGATGAAAGCAAAATACAAACAGTATCAGCGGGAGCGCAGCAGTTTTGTGCAACCAAATAGGATTAGTTGGCATTGTTACATGCATAATCCCACCGTGTACACCGTTCTGCATCCGCACTAACAAGGTGTCCAGTTGTTTTTGAATGTGTGGGTGTGCTGCTTTGGTGCATCGTCTTAACATCCGGAAACGGTCTAGAACGGATTTCCGGGTCAGCAAGTGTTTTTATGGCCTATTTGTATGGTAGCTGCAATGAAAAGCAAGAAATGACAACAGCAGATGCATTATACTTATCATTACGGCCCACTATGGGGCACGACTGGTTATGAACGTAGTAAACAAAATGATTTATACATTCTACAGTGTAGATATTTGTGTTGAGTTCGATATTATTTGCTCCTTATAGGTTTCATTCACAAATTCGTCTTTAGTGTTTCTATGATTTTCTTAAATTTATTATTATTAACATAATTACATCGCCATGGAGATCCCCAGTTCTTGACTCAGTTCTGAGTTTTATTCTTGTAGAGATGGAGGCGCCCAGTACTTCATTGGCACATTGTTGGTTTTCGGTTTAATGAAGAAAAACTGTGATTCAATTCATTATCATTTTTCCAGAACCAGGTATTTGAAACATATATTTAAAGTGCATTGATTAAAACACATTTTTGACCAAAAAACGTTTTACATTATTTCAAAGTGAACGGCTGATACTGGTTGCAGGTGTCACCGAAAAATGATCTTCTCTTTTTAGAAGACTGCTTTCACCTGCAAAAGGTCATACGTACACAGAACCATTCCCCCTTCAGTGCATCGATGCATGCTGGACACAATTATTTCTTACCGTTGTTCTGTCAGACCAGATTAAAACGGAAGAGCATAAGATCCAGCTCCGGTGCTACGAAGGTACGTTTTTGTACGTAAAAGCGTTAAGAAGATTGCAGTATTCTCTCTCACCGAAATCCTCACACCCCTTTTCCAGTGTGCCATTGCAGCATCATTTGTGTTCTCAGTGCAATCGAACGCCATTTCACCGGCAGCATAAACAAACACTCACCTTCGTCAAAAGGTGTCACTCGGGTAACGGTGCTCGGTGGACAAGCTTAACGCTAACGAACGGTATCAACGGTAAGAAGCGGTCACATTGTTATGCTAATCCTAGGAAACAATTACGTCAAATCTGCGGCAAAACAAGCAGCATCGGAACGTGACACAACTTACCTCGGCCCAAAACCAAGATTATGGAACGGATGCATGCGACTTATCCAACGAGTACTCCCCGCACCCCCTTTGTGAGACCTCTAGCCGGTACTTCAAAGATGTTGTCAGTATCAGACACTAAACTTCTTCGACTGGCACCCCATAACCATCGACAATGGCAGGGGCCATTGTTTGGTTTTAGCAGTACGGTGTGATTAATTAAATTGCCAAAATCAAGCCTACCGGCTTACGGGATGGGGATACGTTTGGGTCTGGGCGTGAGGTTACTTTAAAGAGGCCATTTTCTTTGTTGTTTCAGCCTGGCGGTGAACGATCGATTGTAAACACTGTATGATGGGCAGCATTTGCGCTTGACACGGACTGTCATGGGGTCGGTAAAGGCTTTCTATTATTCTAGCGTAAATTAATTGATGCATATTGTAACCTCCGCTCGTTGAAGTGTGTCTGGGAAATGCTCAAGAAGATGAGAAACATTTATCAAATCACAGTTCTGGACGGTTTTCTGGGTATTGCGTTAGCTTAAAGGAGGTTAGTTCTTAGTATAGTAAAATGGTTAAAGAGACATTCAATCCATTCTTTCACGAACAATCATATTCCTCTTGATTCTATTTTCTTTTTATTGAATCCTCTTACACAAACACTTGACATCAGATGAAAATGTGGCATGACACCGAGAATCTACTCGCTCTGCCATCATTCTCAGTACTCACCGGATGTCACACTTGGCGCGGGACATTAAGGCGGGTCCATCCGACCACTGTCCGGAACACAGTGTTTCACTGTAATTGGTGCCATGCTGTGGATAATTAATTAAACTTTACTTCTCCTCGTTTTGCTGTGGAAGTTGAAAGCAAAGATGGACACTTTAACACCCGAAAATCGATCGCAAATAATGATACGCTATCGCTTGCAACTTCCACGGCTCGGTTCGTTTCTTACCGTCCAGCAACTTCTTAAGGATAATGCTTATTCCACGGAAACATGCTAACGTGTCATTGTGGTACTTGTACCGTGCTTTGTCGGAAGAAAATCATGCCACGTCAGGAGCTCGGTGGTTGGCTGGGTTCGAACCCGGCTCGCTTCCATTGCTCCTGTGGTTGCAAGTACCGGGGTGGAGCAAACGGCGCGCAAATCTTCACAATCGAACGGGTGTAATTAAGAAGTTGTTCATGTTGGCGTTCTGCAGTGGATGTTCCATCATGAAAGAGATAAATTACTTTATGATACAATATCGTGCACCTAGTGTGTCCGTCGTTAACACTCACACTCCCACAACCATCCCCAAGCGATGGCCAAACTACTGAGCGTGAAGAATTTGCTCGGTCGGTATTGCGAGTCATCCGATGTTCAGAGGGTGTTGACGACCCGATGATTAGCCTGGTAGATGTTGATGGAACCGGGTTTTCGAGGGGGGCGGTAAATGAGGTTGGCAAAATTGGCCAAAGACACTCCCGTTTTTCGGCACACGCCAGCCAGGACGATGGTGACGGACCGATGGTTGACAATTAATTATTCCATTATTCGCATCCAAGTGCCGGGGAGGCGGATTAAGCGCGTGTACGCAGTCATCATTACGATGCTGGAAGCGTTATTGATGATTTGTTCAAGAGTTATGGTATAATTATTCCTGAGCTTGTGGCTTTGGCTATTCATGGGGATAGGTGAAGGTTTAACCGATTGGTGACACTATCGAACATTGCTTTCATCCGCTTCATGTCACCTTACATATCAATTGAATCTCTCAATTGTTTAGCAGAGTGAATATCTTCATATGCTTGTCTTTGTCTGTGGTGTTTCTTCCCCCAATGGATACAAAATGCTATTAAAAAACCGCACTATATTGGTTTCCATTTTACATGAGGTGGCTTATCTCGTTAATAACTCTATTAAGCAGTGCATGAATTACTGCCATTCTGCAGGTTACAGCCGGTGTGACGCACGATCATCGTTTCGTGGCAACTTTGTGACGTTCACCTGCAACATTGTGTTAATATTTTTCGCTTCTTCATAACCCATCCACACTTTCGTACATGCGCAGGCAGTAGAGAAGGCGTAAAAATATGTTTCTTACCTGTAAGGTAAGGCATGTTGACATCATGCCGAGATAAACAGCACACGCTTCACGTTCCCGGGCAAAACCATTGTAATGATATTCTCAACCCCCGTGAGCAACATCCCTGCTGCCATAGTACGCATTTTTCTTCGTGACCCATCGCACTCCCTGGCACGTGTGGGGAGGGATCAGTTCTATGGTGCCATTTTTTTTGTTCCTCAAGCCTCATCCACGTGGGTGAAGCTTTCGTTTGGTAAGCTTACTTGTTCGCTTTTCTTGCACTTGTTCATATTTTCCAACCTTTGCTTCACCTTCACGCGTTAGCGCGTATCGGCTACTGTGTCTTAGAGGGTTTTTTTTGTCACTTGCCTTATCTATTCTCCACGTCCGCGTGAGCTTGTGTGTGTATGTGTGGTTGGAAAGCCTTTTTAGCCATTATGTTGTGCTTCCCGTTTTTTCCACTGCCCCACTCCCTATCGGTAGGGTCTCAAAAGCTTAAGCACACATATGTGTATATCCGGCGCTCCTACGATCCCGGTCGGTTGCGCGTACATCCTCGTCGGGTAACAGGGAAGGTGTGCGGGTGGCGACGGATGGGCGTCCCAAGCGATCACTTCACGACAACCTGGAAACCGTGTCCGTGTCCATAAATAATGCTCATTTTCCCCATGGCTTAATCACGTTGTGCGACATTTACGATTCGGGACCTATAAATCATTCTCGCATGAGCACAACGGCAAACAATGTGTTTTCATTTTCCACATCACACCGAAGGAAAGACAGAGAGAGAGTGAGAGAGAGAATGAGAGAAAGTAAAAGATGTGCTTAGGTGGAAGCTGTCTCCTGTGTCCTTACTTCCGGAGTATGTGTGGTTGGCGACTTTCTTCTACATGACGCGCGTGTGTGTATATGTTTCTTCGTCACCTTTTCCGTCCAAGGTGCCGTTTATCAGACAAGCTTCGTAATGATATTGCGTTGGTATGCTTTTTTTCCTGCTCCCCACTAGCTGTTGTTCGCAGTTCATCCTGTTTTGAGGGATATGTGTGTGTGTGCGTATGTTTTTTCTTTGCTTCTTCTGAGGAACATCTTTTTGTCGCTGTTTCATCTCTTTCATTCCATTAACCGTGGGAGGACATTTACTTTCATACCGGCGTTGGTACAACCTAGCCACTTAAGGGTGAATTTTGAATGCATGAGTCTTGCAGACGCGAAGCGACACGAGAAGTTTTGGAAACACGAAAAGACAATGCCTGATTGCCTGGGATGGGGAGATTGAAGGGAACATGCTAAAAAGGGAAGCAGGGAGCGAAAAATTGCAGAAGAAGATGTAGATGGGATGATTTGAGTTTTCCTTGTTCCGTTGTTACTTTCTGTCTTCCTGCAGTGTTCCAGGTTTTTGCTGACTTTTCTGTTTTTTTTTTCTACCGCGACCACAACCATAATTGGGTGCGATCATTACAGTGTGGGAAGAATGTTTTGGGGATTTTTTTTGGAAATCATTAGGCTCGGTGTTATGTTTGGTTTCAAGATTTGGTTTGATATGTAAAATATGTAACATTTGCTATCTTAAAATTTTGGTGGATTAAAAATTTTGAATAAAATCTATTCCTTTATTTTTTAATCCTGTAGGCTAAATATTAGCTAGAAGTTTTTTTTAACTTATCTCAGTTTACAAATTAATTTATGAGCAATGAGTGATAACAAGAGTTATAGATAGTTTGCATGCTTATCTGTTGGGGCAATAACTATGGTTCTATTGTTAAATACAAACTAATCGATCGATAATAATGTGCTGAAGTAAGAAAATGTACCAACTTTTTTATTAAAAGCATAAATAAACAAAATAAAAAATGGAGATCTTTGGCTTCCTGTGTATGACAATCTCTTTGTTCTTTTTTTTTGCCAACTTTATCCATCGACAGTTGACAAAACTCTGTACATGACGTCATTTATGAAGGTTTTTTCTTCTCAAGTGAGTGACTGTAATTGTCGCTCAAAGTTGCATGTTTTTCGTGCCTTATTTTTGCTCTGGGTGGTAAAAATAAACACAAAAGCACCTACTGTTAAGATTAAGCATGGGTACAGACTTACTCTTGATAATTTACAACAGCAACGATCACCTACACGTTGCCACGTTTTGCACACACGTCTACGCACACGTGTCCAAAGCAACAAAGAACGTTTATCCCGTTTTGGCTGCTGGTTCACTCGGCTAATCGTTCGAGCCAAGGCTTTGATCGTCAAAGTTTTTTTTCCTCCCCTAGACCATTCCCATATGTAGCCGTGTGGTTTGGCTTGTTATGGTTTGGTGCGACATATAACACAAACACGACCCGACACGACGCAAAGGTTTCACAATTCGTCGCGACAGAAGGTAACTGTTGTGGCTTCAGCGCAACGCCGTCACCGTCGGTGGGTGACGAAACATGAGCGTTGTTTTCATTATGTGCAAACGATTAAGACGGCAATTAAGCTTTGATTTACAGGATCGTTTTGATGGAGCGAAAGTTCAACGGGGTTGTTCTTGAAACTGTGTGGGATTTTCGGTGCACAGTGTTGCTACTACGGTTAGCTTAACTGCTCTGCAGGTTGTCGTTTATCAGTTTAAAATTCCTTATTTCTTCGAGCATTTTTCTTAATTCTTTAATAATATACATACAATTTTTGTATCTTTAGTTTAAGGATAATAAATAGTTATTACTGAAAGCATTCGTGTTCCCAAAAGAATCATGTCTTTAATATGATAAGAGTGTTAAAAATTAAGTATCATGGATAATTAATGATGGAAGGTTGGAAGGATCTCTCTTTTAGGTCTGAACCCCCTGCGGCAGTCTAGAATCGGTCTGCTTGCATGTTTTATTACATAAACAACATTACCACATACGCAAAACAAACGTACCAAAAGAGGAGAGAAAAAAAAACACACACACACACAGAGAATGAAACTTCAACACCAAAAAATACACAAAAACCGACCCATTTAGCAGCAAATATTTACAATTGATGCGAGATAACAATTTTCGCCTATCGCTTTGAAAGCTAACTTCTCCCCATCGTCCGTGCACAGCATCAAATATTTATCCAGGACCTAAATTTTGCGCACCAAGCACGCAACCGGAGCTGGGGCAGCAAAAATAGTGCTGCATCATTAAAAAATCAAGATAGTGAGTCTAAACAACACCTCTTAGAAGGAGCTCGGGCTGGGAGTGGAAAGAAAAACGAACAAATTCGCTTGCCGGGTGCTGACTTCAGTTATGTGTTGGGTAGTGTTGAGAGGGAAAGCCAGGAAAGGGTAAGCGGTATGGAATTATCCTTCAACCTTTTCACTCGCGTAAAAGGTCCCCGGTACAAGAATAAATGCCACGCGCTCGGTTCACACGTTTCGCCATTTGCTTTCTCCTCTTTAGATGGACGGTTTTTAGAAGTTTTTTTTTTGTCAGCCATGGCCCAGGAAAGGATAAAGAGCGTCTAGTTGATCCCATATGCTTGTGTGCGCATGTGTGTGCCTGTGAGTGTTTGTTCATGTTTGGTTGAAGAAGTTAAAGAAACCGGACGGAGCCTTACCACCGGCGTGTGTGTGTGTATGTTGAGAGTGTGCGGTATGCCGCAGAAAAGAATCCGGCTTCCGGGATCTCCTGGACCCATGTGTGCTTGTCGTGGCTTAACACGGGGAATTGAATCCCATGTCCTGAAAAGCTGCAATGGTTCTGAAGACGGTTAGGAAGCAAGTGGACGTGTTTGTGTGTGTGTGTGTATTTGAGAAAAGCGTGCAAGATGGGTGGCAAACTTCCTTATTAGGCTAGCTTTAGTCTAATATTTGCACCCGCTTGGTAAAGTTTGCCCTCGTTTCATTCACCCACTCACACACACACATGCACACTTGAGATACATTTTCACATATACCCGAAAGATAGGACAACGTGTCCAGAACTGAAGCATAAAAAAATTGAATAGACGAGAGAAGGCATCAACTATGAGGAAAGGAAGTTTCTACATCCGAAAGAAGAATCTCAAATAAGACCCTAAACCGGGTGCGTCTGGCGGCAGGGCCACGGTTTGCAGAAATTATGCTCCTTGACCCAAAAGGTGATGCTGCCTCGGTGTGTCCGGGTCACGATTCATAAAACCGGAAACCGGTGTCACCTACTCCCCAGCCAGCCGCCATTTTTGCTGTCACTTTCTTTTGAGCCGGTTTTCGGTTCCGTTTCGGGTTTTGGATAGCTGCATAGCTGTGGCATGGACTTTAGCATAACCAGGTAGCGACGTACAAGTCACACAGTGCCATTCGTGAGTGCCTTTTTGAAGAAAGTCTTGCTGAGGACAATCATCGTGGTTAAGCGTGGTATGTAAAATGTTGCTTTATCGCACACACACACGCACACGTAAGCTGATGGTTGCATCGGCAAAGCTTTGAGAAGCTCGTTTTGTAAAGAAGCATGGTACGATGTATATTTTTATAGGTGTGGTGGTTTTTTTTTCACTAAGGCTGATGATGAAAGCGATGTTCTGTAGCTTTTGCGCCAGAAGGGCATTGGAATGTTGCCCTCTTCAAAGGGGCCATACAGTGGATTATTTTTCTGTGGTGAACAGTTTTACATTGAAGTTTGCTAAGTGTTTCAGATAAGCTAGAGCAAGTATTTAAACATAGCTAATTTGGTTCTTATGGCTACCTGAAGCGCTTGTTTGTGGTTGGATTTGAAATAAAAGCTTTGCGAAGAGTTTTGTAAATCAAACAAATGTACACTTGTGGTCCTCGTGTTTGCCAAGCTTTTAGTGGATGCGAGCAGTTTAATGACTAGGTTCTTAAACACTCAGGGAAGACTTTATAGTTTTTGCTGCATTTTGTCCCAAAATCGGTTTTTTTCTGGGATATTGCAGTCGAAATAAATTATCTAGTAATCGTTGGGATATTTTGTAGCGAAGTGCGCCTGAATTTATGCATTCTGCATACTATGAGGACCATTTCAAATGTTTTTTTTTTGTTTTTATGAAGGATGTATTCTTAGGTAATTTATCAATTTTCTAGCCTTCACTAGTCAACTTCTGTTTTTATAACATGGCTTATTTGGATTTTTTACTTAAATTTAATAATTCCATTCATTTAGGCTTCATGCTTTAAGTCTATATGCGGAAGATTCAGAAATAAATAAGCAATTCTCCATGAGAGTCACTTCTAGAGCCCATTAGCAAGTACAGTTCATTCACAGTTTAAAAATACGCTAAGATGATCCAATTTGCATGCAGTATTCCTTCTTTTTTTTATTTGTCAAACTCTGATACACATTCTCCCCCAGCAGTAAAAAGATCCAGTCAAAGCATAACGAACGAAGGGACAACTCGTTTATTTATTAATAGATACTGAAGGAACACATCTTCATTAGTGTTCCCATTCGGTTGATGATAACTTTTCCCAAAACAGCTGCCATGACCAGTTCGGTCCAATATTCCTCTATCGTATGGAGTGTAGCATTTTTTTTTGTTGCTAGTCTTTTAGCTGTCTCTCTACATAATACTACCTCTCGGCATAGACCCGGTTCAGAAAGTGGGAACTTCGGTTGGATCTCCGGGCTTTCTTTTTCTTCATTTGATCGAAGGGATGAAAACTAACGTTCCTTTAAATTGTGCCCGCCCGTGTCACAAAGAAAGTGATTATGAGGGGATTTAACACCACATTCTTACCAAACTACCAGTTAAGAACCAGAAAAAGAACTAAAAATAAAACGAAAAAAATAAACGGATGGGCAAAACTGGCCGTGTACGGGTGGAACATTGGGAGCAAAACCTCTTTCTAAAAGCAACATTCCTTTAGCGGGCTTGTTCAAGTTGTTAATAAAAACGGAAAATTACGAAGAAGGACAACGATGATCACGACGAAGGTTGTATTCCAGTGTCCTTTGCACTGCCACCTCTTCCTCATTGGCTATCCGTTGCTTATTTTGCTTTCGGCTTTAGCCGTTCGGTTGCCTTACTAAGTAAGTCAATTTTTCGTCCTTTTTTTGGAATGGAAGCTTTCCCGTAAGGTTCGCTGCTTCTCGCTTGGCTGATCGCGGTTGAAGCGATCCATCCGAAAACGTAAAGGCACGGGTTGAAATGGGCCTGGACGCCTGTCGTGGTAATTCAATGGACTGTTCCTTAAGCTGCCTCCCTTATCATCATCATTTTCCCTTGCAGCATCGACGATCAGCATCGTTTTCTAGGAAAGACCAAAAAAAAAAAAACCACACGAACACAGATCTTAGCGAGACGGCACCTTACCGTGTTTAGTTTCCTGGCGCTCTAAGAGGACGGCGGTCCGTGGGCGCTGGTAGCGTTACAAGTAAGTGTCATTGTTAAAGTCAATTTAGTTTGATTGTGAAATTGAAATTTGATGTTATTTTTCTTCCCGCTTATCGGTCGCATGTTCCTGTGGCGTCGGCCCTGAACCTTTACGGGGTTGTAACGGCGATTTCCTTCGTTTTTTTGTCAGTAAGGATTATCATTACCTTGCGTCTCGTCCTTCAGATGAAAGCTCCTCCAAAAAGGCGAGAAGTTTCGTCTTGCTGGCTTCCCACGGTTCACAATTGCTCGGTTAGATTGGTTAGATATACGACAGCTTCCGCTAATGGACCGCTCTATTAAGGGTTAAAGCACTTGGGTAAAGTAAGAGTCTGTTATTGCTATGTGGCGTGGTGGGTTTTGTAGGGCCGCCTTCGCAGTAGTCGCGCCTTTCTGAGTAGGCTGTCAAGCAGCATGGCGGACGACGGGCCAGCTTATGGCTGGCTTTTACTTTAGCAAGACATTCTTCAACAGCGGTTTGATGTGATCGATTTCGGCGGTGATTGACGGATGTTGTTTGTTTGGATAATTTAGTGCAACGAGGGTGGCTTAGTCATTGTGCTCGAGAAAATAAACCTTTTCTAGTGTATTTCTTGAGAGATTATTTTTATGTGAAAATAACTGTTAACAAATGGAAAATAACATTAACATTTTTTGAACCTTTTTCCATTTTTAGAACAAAATATATTTTGAAAACAAAAATTGAATACATGAAAAATGGTTGTTAATCTACTTATTTTACACAATTCCCATATTAAACAATTATACACAACTCCATAGGTACTTACTTATAATTATAATTTATTTATCTAATTTATTATTCATTTATGAAGCGCATCGGTTAACAGCATAATAACCAATAAAATAACAACTGGTTTACGGGGGATTTTTTAATTAGCAATCAATTAATTATGGGCTTTATGAAATAATTGCATCAAAGCTGACCTTTGATGTACATACCAAGCTGTGATTTTTTATTATTTGTTTTTGCTTTATCTTAAAGTGGGGAAACGCAAACCAAACCTTTTATGTTCGAAATTGAACTAATATTTTACCGTACATCTGTCACAGTTTCCGTTTAACAGTTGGACAATTTAAGGGGGGGTAGTAGAAAAAACCGTGTAGTTTAATGATTAAAAATGCAATAGCAAACATGCTATGGTCACCATAATAAACGTTGGTTAAGCGGGAGGAATAGGCAGTGATTGAACGAATGTGGGAAACCATTGCAACCCACTGTGTGTGTGTATGTGGTCTCCATTTCGTACACAAGGTAGGAATTTTTCAAATTGCCAACTAATGGATTGGTTTGTGTAATGCCATTTGAACTGAATGATTTAGCATTGCCTTCTGGTGATTGAGGTGAATTAATGATTGAAACATAAACATGACCACCGAGAGCTGCTGCTGTATAGAAACACGTACGTGCACATACAGAAGCACGGTACCGAAATCTGTGTGCTGTCGTAGAAAAATTACATCAATTCAAACCGATAGAAAGTGTAGACCGTGTGTTGGGTGAGTGGTGCTGCTGAAAGTTTTATCGCACTGAGTGGGTTAACCAAGCTGACCTAAAGCAAACATTAATCAAACGAGACAGAATTAACTTGTACATGTGTGTACAACCCGTGCGACACATTGAAAGGATACAGTTTTGCTCTCATTATTTTTTTTAGGGAATGGTGATACAGGATTTGCAAAAAAAAAAGATAAAAGAACTTATAATTACAAAAAAAAAATACTTAAACGAATGATTAAATCTAATGCTTTGATTGCTTGAAAGGCAAAAATGGTAAAACTTTAATAAACATATCAAAAGATGCATCCATCATTATCGGGAAATGGATGAAAAAGGCAAAAAGAACAAAAACATAGTGGAAAACAATTTATTTTCCCTCCTCAATTGCGCTACGATGAGCGTTTCATGCCTTCACACCGATTGAGTGATTAATTAATAATCAATAGTAATAATTCTATTCATTAGAACCGTACAGAGCGGAATCCCGTGGGCAGTGTGAAAAGAAGCTAATAATAAATAAAAACACAAACACACAGGTTTCAATATAGCCTGTGAGCTGCAGCTGTGAATGCAGTTTCCTTTTATCCAACAACCGCAGAAAGGTGAGGTTCGCTTGGGGAGGCGCATAAACAGGCAACTGGTTTTATGCCTTTTTGCGGTTTGACCAGTCGCGGCCCCCAGCATGCGATGGTTTATTTAGTACTGACCATTCTACACATAAAGAGCTCATCAGTCATGAACGAGGGTTATTTATTATTGCTTTGAAGTTTACTTTTTGTAGCTGATGATAGGGTTGATATTATAATAAAATTATGAAGTTTAATTAAAAGAAATTTAATTACACAAAATCAATTTTTAAAATCATTTATTAGAAATCAGGTGCCCTTATTTTTTCAACAGTAAGGCTTAAATTATTTCATCAATTACTTATTCGTGTGAAACCGTTTAAAAAAGTGCTTTGGAATGTCTCACAGGCTGCAGAAAAGAAAAACAGGTGCAATGCAAATTGTATACTTTTATGCGTTTTTAGAACGAAGCTTACTCATAAAGTTCGGTCACTGGGTATTATTGAATTTACGAACTAATAGGCTACTACCAACTGTTTCTGTTCATAAGAAGCTAGATTTCTGGTTCATGGAAAATAGCTTGTTGTCGATCCCCTGAAGAGTTTTAAACATAAATTTGCTTATATTTTTTATTTTACCCTACAACTCCTATCGGTCACTTCATCTATTTAATGAAGATGTTCGAAATCCTCTTATTTGTACTATAATGTTGCTCCTGCAATTCCATCTACTGACTGATAAAGCTGGTTTATTTTGTTTTATTTCATAGTGACGGGCTGATTTCCTCTCGTAAATAGCAAAAAAACATGACTTGTTACACAATTGCATACTGCTAGGCGTTTTGTTTTCCGATTGTCAGCCAAATGTTCCGTCCATGCGTAGCAATATCTTGTTGCTAGGCGTCATCGTTTGCAAATCATCGGTAAATGGGCTTTCTTTTATTTTCCCAGCCAAATCCCAAACCATCGCCTTGGTTGTGTAAAAGTTCTCGCCTTGTTAAGCTTTCCGTTCAAAGGCAATGCCCTCCAATCCTCGAGTATGGTGGGGAAGTAGACAAAACTATCGTACAATTCGTGCGACGCTAATATACATATTTATGCTTACGTGCTCTTTTGATTGCATTTCCCCCGCTCGGCGCTCCTTTTTCTCGGCCTGTAATACTCAACATTCCCATGACGTGCGTGCGGTTGTAGTAGATCATTCCTCAAATAGCTTTCGCGTTTGCGTTTGGTCATGCTTGCGGGTGGGAAAGGACATGGATGGACCTATGTGGATTGCAATCATCGCGTTGGGGGTTGGGCGGGGTGTTTACGCGTTCGGCTTGTTTGACAGGTTGAACAACGAGCAAACATCGATTAATCATAATACGATTTATATTTTATTAGGAATTCGCCCGTATGTGATTACCCCGGAAGCGTTGGGAACGTTTTTTTTATGTATTACTATTATTATTATGTGTGTTTCGTATTTCTTAGGGCTTAGGAAGTGGGATGAGATGGCTTCAGGATATGTCCTTGGAGCGAGTTGTCAGTAGCTCGTATTTCACGGAATACACACAGTGCGTCCTAGATGGAGGGCGTCAATTTTCGAGCAGCCACTAGTTAGTTGTCCCGTCATTGCTGGGGGTAGTTAGCGCGTTCTTGTGCGCTGGAATCGAATTACTTTCTTTGCCCCTATTACGGCACACGGGCCAGGTGTATGGATGCGAGAGTGTGTACTACATTGTACTAGGTGGCCTCGTTACGGTGTTAGTTTATCGAGGCCAGTAGACAGGGCTTGCCAAAAATAGGATTTTCACCACCTTGAGCAGAGTAAGTGGATAGGTTAGGCCACATGTACAGTGTGTCCCTGGTTGTTGTTTTTGTCCAATTTTGCTTGATTGTCATCCTGTCCTGTTGCCTTTGTTTTGTAGCGTGGGCACCGTGCGAAGGTGACCGATTTTGCTTGATTGATTACAAACAGAACCGCCGGGGGCAGGAAAAACAGGACCCACAAGCCTCAAGGACCTCAAATCCAGGCCGCTCTGTTTCGGGCTCATATTTTTCTGTTCTATCGCTTTTTTTTTGTTAGACGATGGACCCATGTGGTTTGCTTCCATGTATTGCTGGACGGGCGCGGTGAGAAATTTCATTAAGATATTGCTGATTGCTTACATTGCTGGAAGCGATAAAGAGGACACCGGAAAGATGACAGTAACCATTGCCCGTTGCTTGTTTCGTTGCGTTGGGATGCCGGTACCGGAAGGTAAATAACTTCGTTATATGAGCGATATGATTGGGTGTTGGCAGTGGTGCGCCTTTTGCTCAATGAGAATTGATAAGAATTTTTTAGTTAGTTAACCACGGTAAAGTCAATCGGTTTTGGAGCTTAGCAAACATCATTGTTTTATGATCGTTTCGCAGTTTCTTGATAAATCTAATTGAAGCAAGCTTTTGTCTAACAGATGCTCCAGAAAAGGCGAAGTACATGAAGCTTAAATGTCAACATAAAATATTAAAAAAATTGTAAAATTTGTTTAAATACTATTTTGGCCATAAAGAATGACAAAACCTACAAAATGCTTTTGACGGATGAATAGCGTAAAGGTATACTTATTTATTTATTTATCAATCATGCAATTAGAAAGTTTTCGATGGTTTATGATGAACGTGCCATCGAGTGGTACTATAAATATTGACTTATAAATTCATTAAGCAAACCAAAATTAATCAATATGCACTCACTCGCAGCATTTTGTGGTGTTTTTATGTAACCCTTTTCCCATAATCCTTTGCCAACGCTCGATTGCCCCACGTGTCGACAGCCCTTCACATCAAGTCACACCACACACGTGCGGTCCGTTATGCATAAATAGTGAAAACGGATGCACAACTACACACACACACACACACACACACACACGTGACGCATCATTGTCCAACCCTATAAGCAACCGGGTCTAAATTAAGCGTTAGCTAAATATTTACCCAGCGACGGTCAGAAAAATCTGATTGATGCAAGCAGTATGTTCGCATCGGTAGCCAATTTTCATAATCCCATCCGTCTGGTGGGCGGGGAGGAAAATAAACCGTATCCACACGGTTGGATGGTGAAGTCATCCTTGAGCAAACTAATTTGCGGATATATTGTGGACAGCTGTGCAGCACTGTGTAAACTCTTTTGCCCCTTTTTGGTCTGATTTGTGCATGTGTGTTGGTGTGATAAATTTTATGTGTTTAAGGCAATGGATAATTATTGTGAAAGGTATGTAGGAAAAAATCATATAGGTTACTTAAAACATATAACTATAAATAAATTTGAAATAAAAAAAGAAAAAGAGGAAGGGTAAAACGAATAAAAAGATTTACTAAAACTATTCATGGATAATTAAATTAGTTTAAAATATCATAAATAAATTTGTTTTTTGAAACATTGAGTCTACCAGTAATTTTTTCATTTATTTCAATTTACTCCGATATCTGCTTTCTTAAATAAAAAGTCATTAAGTAATAATTTTATTGTACGAGAGTTATGCTTATTTGTATGGTACTCACTGTACTCGCGTGTTGCTGGAAGTGAATTGGGCAACACAAACGTAAGAGCAACGATCAAGAGAGCATACCTTTGGGAGGGGGGAGGGGTTGGTAGGAAATCTGACTGACATCCATTCCCCCCCCCCCTCTCACCACGTTCTCTACCAAGTCGCAACTGGTTACATCGCTTTACCGCGGGGTGGATTAATCACGCCGGTGTTATATTTACATTTGAAAGCTAGCGTTGATTTTCATAAATATGTAAATTTATTACAACACATCATCTATTTTTCGGGCTCGGGAAGGGTGGTACGGGTGGTACGGTAAATGGAAGCAACGGTTCAATTGTCCGTGTAGGT
>KI424161.1:7921-25958 GCA_000473375.1 Anopheles culicifacies
TTTAGCCGTCGGTAGCTATGTATAAGTTCAACCGGTTGTTTTGATGGCATTCGCCTAAAGTGTGTAACAAACAGCAAACACGCAAACAAGTGGGATGACCTTCGCTATGATTCGACAGTTTTCGGCACCCGTGTACCATTACGATCGATGATCTTCTTGCATTTGCGTGTGACGTGCGCGTGGCACGATGGATGGTGCGTAGATGTTTGTGAAATTGCTCTCATGTTAAAGTGATTGTTACTAGGATGATTAGGGCAGTATGGGTTGCAGGTAATATTCACTGCCATGTGCAGGCGAGTTGTTTTGAAATCAGAAATCACGTACTCAAAACATTATCACACCAATATTTGAGGTACAGTGGTGTGAAAGCAAAACCGGACAACTAGGAATTGAATGGTTTTTACACTTACGATCTCGAATTTTTTATGGTGCAATAGAACTAAAATGTTTGTAATTAATCATCCGTTTAGACGGCTCTGAACGGTACCAGTTTTTTTTTATGAACAACTAACAGAAGGATCTCATTTTTGTTTAATTCAAACAGAATCCAGAAAAGGGGAAATGTGTAGTATTCAGCCCCGATCGTGTTAAATTGCTCAGCGTTGCTGTCTATCGACATGTAGAGAATCGTTCGTTAGAAGACACGCAAGTATTTAGCACTTCTCTCGCATGAGTTGCCACCGGGGGTCGAACGCACGTCACTCTTCGCGTCGTTTTATTCTCAAATAGGCGTTTTAGAAGAAACAAAATGCTATGGCTCTACAACCTCTAGAGAGCCTGTCATTTTTAGCTTTACCCGTAACATCATAGTAAGATTTGTGTACGGAGTCCTGCTGTTTTAAGACCGACACCGTTACCTTTTTGTTGAACACTGTTGAATTTTTGAGTGACTTCAGAGTTGCTCGCGGTAGACTCAGATAACTCAGACTCAGACTTGGTGTGATTTACACTAACACGATCAGCAGAGATAAGCATCAGATGATAACAACGTAGATGATAACAAATGCGAAGCGAGGCAGTTTTTTTTACGGAGAACGGTTCGGATGGTGTTTGATATGGGTTTTGACGTGTGGGCGATGATGCCGTTCCATTAACTTACCTTCATAGGTTTGCAGATCTTGCTTTCAGCTGTACAAATTATCTTGTGATTAATATTTTCCATTCATCAACTACTGCATTTTGTAAAAACTGTTACACACAGAAGAAACATTTAATGACGATTTTTTCGTGAAACCTTTTTCCATAATTAGCTCATACTACCATACACTTCGTAACACACTGAACTCTTCACTTGTTCATAATATAATGCACGAACATTATCACTTAACATGAATTTTTTTCTCATAAATGTACGCTCGTTACAAGACACCTGGTCCGGATTCTCAGGTTGCGATATAAACGAAGATCGCTCCACGTGATGATTCATCTTGATCACTAACATCAAAGACACAGTTTTTAATTCACCATATTCAATTGTCTTGCTTTGTACTACATTCAACCGACAACAAAATGAGCGATTTTAATGTGTACGTTCTGATTGACTCAATAGAACTGTTTGCGTCTGGTGATTCTCTGTGATTTGGTTCGGTTCGGAAAACCTCGTGATAAGACTGACATATTTACAAAAAGTTGGGAAAGCCCTGCTGTGTGTGGGATTGTGTTGTGATACGATAGTTAATGCAGGTTTAAGACGAGGATCATACTCAAGATTGCGCATTATTTTTATGTCAAAAGATTGCACTGCAAACGTCATAGCGAGTTGAGGTCACGGAGCCATATTTCATGCGCAATTTAGTCGCGTGCTGCAAAACTATGAAAGTAATCATTTTTACTTTTTTATTTTTAGTACCTTTATCTTTTACTTATACATAAACTTATGAACTTTTCGTTAACTCTTGAGGCTTTTTAAAACGATCTTCGCGACCCTCAAATGTAGAAGACTTTAGATTTAACTCTGAAGAGGTCCATAACATCCACGTTAGCTTCAACGGCAAAGCTACGACTGAAGGCTGGGGAAAAATGAAGATAGGGGAAGGACTAACGCCACTATCCCGGCATCTCAGCAGAAGAGATCCTGGGCAGTCGTTAGATTCGCCACTAACTCCATTTGTGATGAGACGATAAAGTAAAGAACATTCAAGTGAAATATTTCACTACTTGAAATGTTTCATTTTGATTGCAAAAGCAGTTAACATAGAAATATTGTGGAAGCGCTGGACCGTAACATTTGTAGATGTTAACCCCCTAGGCTCGCAAACGTTGCTAGGAAAGAGGAAATAATAGTACTAATCGATAAATAATTCATGATTCATTTGGGTAATAGCAAATGTACGCTTTATTTATAGAATTGCCCCCCGGAAAATCGAATGCCTTTTTGGAGTTAAAAACAGTGCCCTATCGATATGCTCATTTACAAAAAAAAAAATCTACGTTTTTTTACTTCCTTTCATTTTCTTGTTTGATTTAGCAATGTCCGAATTAGAAAAATTAGGGTTCTATTAAGATTAATCGTCTCCCTGACTGAGCTAAAGCAAAACAAACTCGTATGTTCTTTTACGCTTCAGCTAGAGATAGCCAAAGGGATGCTTGTTTGTTGTATTTTGGGGCATTTCTTGTTACTTTTTCACACTCGTTACAAATTGGCCCAGTGATTGATCATCCTTTCTTCCCGACGGAGCTTTTGTGTCGTCCGTAAAGCGAACACGTTCCATGGCACGCATTGCGTAGCTAGCTGTTCCACAATTCCCATCCACACAGTCACGTGGTTGGTATGTGTGGAATGTTACCCCGTGTACGTTTCAGCGTGTGGAGATGCTGAGCAGTAACATCCTGCCAGCATTGCAGAAGCTCATACACTAGAGCTTTTTACCACGGTTTTGGAAATGCAGGGAGCAAAAAGAAGCAAAAACAATTGGCAGCAAGAATGAGACCATCCTTATTTCGGTAGCTTTTTACCTGATTATTTATTTACGGATCTTCACACATGCTTAACGGGTTCATCAAAAATTCAGGTGAGATCGGTATGAATTCTTTTGAGCGCCATCTGTGTTTTGTTCGCCTTTCCCGTTTCCTTTTCCGCACGTGCTGCGTCGAAAGTTATGCCGAAACGGAATTCCGGACCAGCACGTTGTTCTACGGTACGAGCTGATGGGTAGCATGCATCACCACGGCATGTCCTAGAAAGTAGAGTGTAGTCGACTTAACATGGCAAGTTTTTTTTCGCTCCCCCGCCGAATTATGATTCGATACTGCAAGAGAGAAGGACAAAAAAGGGGCTTCTTTATAGGTACGTTTAAGCAATTGTTCCAAGCATTTGAAATGCTTCACAAAAGCCCCTAAATGTATGTGATACGCAATACAAATGCCTTTATGAAGCGTATCCTGCACAGTAATATTAGTGACTTTTTCCTCTACGTTCTATGAGTTGCTTACAGTGTGTTTGGTTTCCTTGTGTGGCGCAGATAATTTCTCACCTGTAGGTATTTCCATTGCACGATTCCTATTCTACAGGGAGCCTCATATTTCTTCATCCACTAACCGTGTGAATTCCTACCGGCCCCGTCAAGATGGAGGAAATGGACAGCTCTAGAGCTCGGTTTGCCTTCGCCAGCTTTTGTACAAATCGGACAGGGATTCTGGAGCGAAATGTTTTTTTGGTTCTAGCGCAGGTTTTCAAGCATACAAAAAGATAGTTACCTATTCTGGAAGCAGAATATTTGAAAAGTGGAGAGTAAATATCGTTTGCCACATTTGCTCCAACAGGTGACACCACGTACGGATGGATACGGAGCCTCGAACGTGAACTGGAATCTCTGGTAGAATTCTAGCAGAAAAATTTCCAAACAATCGTTTCATCCACGTGAATAAGCTGCTAGTTTTACATACACTGAAAATCCTAGCTCGTTAGTACACATTCACACACGCAGTCCCAGGATGGGTTGTTCCAACGTGAGGACAGTTCTGACCGCAGGCGAAAAGTTTTTGCTACGAAACCGCAACAATTAGCTTCCGGCGGTGTTTCGGCACCCAAAAACAGAACCTTTCGGCGAGAAGGCCCTAAAGGTCGTGGCTGGTCGTGTTTTCCTTCCCCGGGACGGAAGTTTGTAGTCGGTGAATTAATTTGGATAATGAGTGACACACCGGCTGCTGTGGCGGCTGTGGGGAAAACGCACTGGACATTGGACGGAAACCGAAAACCCACAGAATTGTTGTAAACCGTAAGGCGTACGTTTGGTTTCCGAGTAGGCCAAAGAGTGGTTTACAACAGTGCGGGAGCAAAGCTAGTTGTTCTGTAGGGGAAATTGGAATTCTCCGAGCACGCACCAAAAGCAATGAACTAGAAGAGTGGCCCAACAACCCGCCGTTTAAAAGGGAAAATGATCTTGATTAATTGTTTTTGGTGGTGATTTTCCTTTTTCGTGTACGTTGGTGCGAACCTGTCAAGAATGAAGTGTTTTTGTAACGATGTTCGGTGTCTGCGTACGGAATGGTAAACATGTGGCATTTACAGAAGTTAACCGTCAATGTAGGGCTTTTCTTTTGAACTGGAAATATTACAACACTTGGTAGTCATGCTTGTTCGTTGTTTTACATGGAATGGAGTAGGAAAATCATGGTGTTTTTTTTAAGAAGAATTAATTGAATACTGATGTGTAAGTGCGTCATTACCTCAGAGGTACTTGAATGACTAAGATGTTTGTGGGCTGATGGAACGTTCGCAACCAGTATTTAGAACTGGAACTTTAAAGCAAATTTATGACGACCTTCTACTTCTTCTTCTGTGGCACTGCTACCTTGAGAGGTCTTGGCCTGTCATTTCTGGCTTTCGTGACTTGAATGTACCAGCAACAGGATAGTCCTGCGTAAGAGCCTGTGAAGCGGTTCGGTGGCCGAGGAGACCGAGGCGCCGGTCTTCGAACGTACAGGACCGAGGTTTGAATCCCATTCGGGCCGTTCTCCCGTACGCAGGACTGACTATCCTGTTACGGGTACAATACAAGTCACGGAAGCCAGAAATGGCAGGCCAAGACCTCTCGAGGTTGTAGAGCCGTAGAAGAAGAAGAAGAAGAGCCTGTGACGACCTAGCAATACTGAAGATGGACCTCATAGCTCCACGTTTCACGAAAAGTCCTCACTGGCCCTGTTTGGCCCAGTTTACAGCAACAAGAAAAAATGGTTGCGAGATGTACAAAACTCGACCGTCGGGACTTCCTCAACGCCTGGTGGGTTGGGGCCAAGGGGAATAAGGGCCGAAGACATCGAACGAGAGCAAACATCGATCCTGATTGGTTTAGTGAACGCACGCAGAAATGTCTGTTCCCACATCAATAGGAGCGAAGCGAATACTTAGGCCCGTCTTAACAAGTCTCTCAACACAAGATAGCCTAGTCCAGCAGGCATTCAAAGAACAGATATGAAACTACAAGTGAAAGGTACACGCAAAACGAATATACTTGTGCCAAAATCCCACAGATTCCAGCACAACAGCTCTTCTGCTCTCCTGATTAGGTTTTCCGTCCTCTTCTTCGCTTTCTCTTAAGTAAGGACCGCTTTGAAGCAAAGACAGTGGGCTCCTTATGGGAATAACTTCCGTTAGAAACACTTACGTGGTTTTAGTAGCGGCATGTAAGGCGATCGAGCGCAAAGGAATATAGACGACTAAGACGAGAAGAGAAAAAAGTTCACCTCTCCTAGATACAACAATGGATGAAAAAGTGGGTGCGGAATCTTCAAGTAATCAGAGTGTGATACGGACCTGGAAGACACATTTACCAAGAGACAGCAGGTCACCTCAAAATCTAAAGATGAGGAAGTTCTGGTTAGTTTCCATCCGGAGGTCGAGCCTAGTACTTGGATGAATTATTCAACTATCAGTTCATAGAACAGGCTCATCATCTAAACTTCCAGACTTATCTGGGATCCACATACATTTTAAAGAAAGCATTTGGAATGCATTCTTTAGCAATGATCAATTGACACCTTGTGGGATGTTACTGCAAATGCTTAACAATCTTTGTTTAATGCTAAACAGAGTCCTAATTTACTTGTCTCTAGAAAAGAAGCTTACTGCAAACAACAAGACGATCCCAACCACTTTCTCCTGTCAAACATTCCCTGACACCTAAGAAATGTGGCAGCAATTATTCTTCTTCTTAACCTAATCATTTCCACCACACCAGACCTCGAATCTGTGTTCTGCGAAAGTGAAGATGATCTCACACAGCGCGTAGAATGCTTGGCCCTCCGTTACAACCCTCCGAGAAACCGAGATCGGTCCTTTATCAAAAAGCAATCGAGAACAATTTGGGTCCCCGGATCGTCCTCACAGCTCGTTTCCATTCCCGCTGTTGTGTTGCCGCCATCCCGACATAGCCCGGGAATGGCCGGGTGTAATTAAATTAAACGTTAAACTTTCGGCGTCTCTATTAGTGGTTTTGCCCAATTAGGGATAATATTGATTTTTGTTGATCGTTTGTTATGTGGAAGGCTGCGGCAACTGCTGAGCGTATACGTGAGAGCTTATTCCTTGCCCGGTTTCCTAATGCCTGGAAGGTGGGAGTTTTCCGACAAATCAATCGAGCGGGGGCCTTTGTGTGTGAGGATTTAGCTGCATGTGGTGCCATTGTTGTATCGGAGCACGGGGATCGGTATTGTTTGTTTTTAGTGTGCTACGCCACGAGTTGCTAATGATGAGTTTTCCATTGGTGATGCGTTAAGCTCAGCGGGAGGGACGGAGTTCTCCTTCCCCCAGGGAGGGTTCGGGTTTTCCCCCCTTTGGAGCTTGGAGTCGAGGTTTATGGTACTTAAGCAGCTCCAACTTGGACTCTGGTTGGATTATAGTTTTATCTTCTCGCTGGGTCGGTCACATCATTAAGGTGGGATGTGAATTGTGAGATGATTCTCCAAGTGCTCTCAGGATGAAATTAGTTTGTTCCCTTTTCCATCAAGTTGAAGGGTTTGCACTTTCCAGGAGGGTTTTGTTTATTAATCCGTCTCGGTGGGTGTTTTGGAAACAAATAGGCAGGTTGGCATTGTCTGAGTGTGTCGGTAACATGACGGCTAATAAGAAAACACAATACAACAGCGAGTTTGTGGTTTTGTCTGGATGACGACTCAGTGTAGACGATCATCTGGAGCCTTTATCGTTGATTACAATAAAATTATATAGAATAGCACAAACATGCACTAAATTATTTTTCCTTAAACACATATTAAACGTATCCTTCAACAATAATTGCTCTCCACTAGCCTTGCCAGGACAAAGCATTTCTGCCGAGCAGACTCTCTGCTAGCAGTTCGGTAAATATTGGTTCAATAAAACACCTACACGTCCGAAGTTTGATGGTGAAAATAACTAAATCTATTCCCCGAAAGCTAAGCACAATTAGCTCAGCAGTAGTACACGGAACCGTGCCGTTCACGAGAAGGTGAAGCTGCAAAACTATGTGAAAAAGAAAAGTTTTTCTTCCCCAATTTCTCTCAACTGTTTGCTTCAATGGACAGTGTTCGGGAACGTGTGAGGCCACCGACGCTCGTTTGAGGAATTTGTTTTTTATTTCGATAGCTAGGACGAGCTTGTATGCGAGCTTCTGTGGGAAGTAGTGCACATACCCAAAACTCTATCGAGGGTATAAATAAAGTAGCTTTAAGCTTCTTAACAGTTTCGGGTTCGGTTTTAGCTCTTCATCAATTTACCATTTTATCGGGTAGATTTGCATGCATTCTTCAAGGATGTAGAGCGTAGTTAATCCTGTTGTGTGCATCATACATTGATGTAGTGCTTCGTTTGCTAGAAATGGACATAGATATGTGAAAACGAATTATACACCCCATTTGGAACGGATTGGTGAAATTGTAGAAGCTATTCGTGATCTCAATTGTTGTCTTTCTACTTACATTTTGTCAGAAAAGCCCTGGGAATTGAACAAAATAAGTAAGGTATTCTCTGAAATAGCTCTCATTGGAAGCCATACAAAGATGTCACCGTGTTTTTTCCAATCTTTCAGCCGAAAATAGTTTGCTCCAAAAAAACGTTGACAATATGGGACAAAACTTCTTTACAAATCTGCTCATTTTCTCTTAAACCCTGGTTTTTAATCACCTTCTGTTTGATTTACTGAACTTTTTCATTGATTGAAGACGTTGATGGACGACCACTAAGCAAGCCGAACCAAAACCGCATTCTTACCCCTCGTAGACTCGAGTTTTTAACAAAACTTTCTCGACATTTCAGCTTTAGCTAGAATTTTCAGGGATTCCGCATATCAAATGCCATTCAAAATGTAACATTTCGGACACATTCTTTCTTGGATAATTATTTTCCGTTAGAAATTTGTCAAAATCATCAGATAATGACGGATGCGGTAGCATGTCAAGTTCAAACTAATTGACAGTTAACGTCAAAATTTTCCACTGGAATGGAATGGAGTAAACGTAAAAAAAGATATACAAGTGAGATTCACTTTTGCAAAGCACAATGCTTGGTACTTTTATGATTTTATGTGTTATTATTTTGTTCAATTATGCTGTTCATTTTAAGTCACGGTCCAGCGTCGTCGTCTATCAATCCGTTGTCCTGGCCGTCCTGGCGGACCCATCAACGCCATGACTCCATCTCAGTTTGGGCCTACGACGCCTCCTCTGTCCATGTGGACGGCCTACAAGGATTTTACGGGCTGGGTCGTCCGGTGTCATTCTCATGAGCCCACCGGAGCCTGGCGGGTCTAATTCGCTGCACGATGGTGAGGTCATCGTACAGCTCATATAGCTCGTCATTGTAGGGGCTCCTCCAATTGTCCTTCCACACATACGGGACCAAAAATCATTCTGAGCATCTTTCCTCTCGTAAGAGGGACAAAGTCCATGTCGCAGAGGTGTATGTGATTACTGGGACTATGAATGTTGTATACAGTTCCAGCTTCGTTCGTCGCGACAGGTATTTAGAGAAGTTTCCCCAGGCTGTAGTTTGGTAAATTTTGAACGACTTCAAAAGTGCGGTCACCTATCTATACATCACCTCTGCGTAAATCAATGTTTGTGTTTGTTAACATGACCGCTGGTGGTGCCACCATCATTTTGGTTTTCACCTCGTTAATCTCCAACCCGAGGTTTAGTGCCGCTCGCTCGATCCTTTGCTCTGCTACATAGGAGAGCCTCAAACCAATGATGTCTATGACATCAGCGTATGCTAGGGTTTCGATTGATTTATAGAATTATTAAAATATAACTTTATCTAAAAAAAAGTTAAAGTTTGTTTCATGGCGTTAAAATTGTACTGTAGGGTAGGTTACCAATTGTTGCGCTTGTGCAATTGTTGTTGTTGATAGGTTTTTTTTTTTGCTATTTTTATTTATGTTTTTTATTCATGTATTGTTCTATTATAAAATATCCCATTCTTCTATTATGTTTTATTAGCTGTCAAAAATCAACATTTTCTTATCGATATGGTAAAAAATAACTTTAAAAAAATGACAAAGTTTATAAGGTCCTTCTACTAAAAACAAACAGTGTTTGGTCATTAAGTGATGTTAAATAATTATTTAAATAGCACAACAATTGGTGCAAGGGAAATTGAAAAGCACCAAGTGTCGTGGTAGTCTGATGCAGTCAGGATGACCTTTTATTTTGACCGCCAAAGCTACAGAATTTATACTGAATCATTTCAACTCCTTCCATGTGACGAAAAAAATGAAAATGCTTCTAAATAAAAAAATGCAATTTACAAACATGGTTAACAACTCACCGGGAGAGGATTATCAAAACGACTATAACTTTTGTGATATCTAATCACAAATAACACAAAATTTAAAACGAGAAGTGTACAGAACATGTGTATCTAAGAGAGTAACCCATGTTTGATGATATTCTTGCAAACATTTTCTCACAATCGTCATTTTCATTAAAACACTGTACAAACTCGACCATGATTGGTACAGTCACCCAGTCAGAATGTTTAAATTTACGATCAATTTTTACCCTTGACCGCGTTAAGATACCTTTGGCTCGGTGTATAATTGGTGTTTCGTTCGCTACTGTTTATCGTACAACTAATAAGCACAAATCAACCCTCTCCAGCTTCCGTTTCTAACGTACCCAAGCCTTATCTTAGCACGGTGTCATTTGTTTCATTTCTTTGCCATTGCCATGCTTTGCAATTTTGCTTGGCAAATTCGGATGCACTTTCACTGTTGGTGCCAGTAGTAACAAACCAAAAACTGATGTCAACACGAGATCGCCAACCGTGGTCCGTTGGGTCATAAATATCGCTAACCTCGCTGAACGATACCAGAGATAAAGTGGACCAAGCTCCAGCACCCTGGTACCCCGTTAACAGCCGACAAAGACGCGAACAGGCGTTCATTACAGTGTCTGTAAGAGGTGCTCTTATTTAGAGCATAAATAACCGTAAACAATAGGGCCTTTTTTCGCTCGACTCGAGTTGGCCATTTGATTTAGCAGCCATTGCACTGCACAAGCTTTGCTGGTGATAGATGGGAAGTGGTTGAATCGGAAACGGCGCTGCTCCATGGGGTCGTGTGTTTGTGTGTGTGGATGATCCCGTCGCAGTATTTTGAATCGGTTCAAAACATACTTTATTGAATACATTAACTGTATCGCTTTTCCCACCTCGGCCATAATCCCGACCACCTAACGCAACCGCACATGGTTGCGCTGCGATTGCAAACACAGTGACATACTGAACTGGAAGTTCAGCCAAAACGGGGGGGGGATGGGTGGCTTTCTTCGGCAGCGTCCAATATAGTGACACACACACACGTGTTAAAATGGCGAAACGCATAAACGGGGACGATAGGGATTTGTGTGTGCGTGTGTGTGTGGTTTGCGGATGGTCTTTGTGGAAATTAATTACCTGCGCGGGAAGAGATTAAATTACCTTACGCTTTTGCAATAAAACACTCTATTGAATTTACCGCAGTGTTGGAGAGTGCACACGAGTGGAGTGGTAGTGTGAGGGAGTTTGGTTCAAGGGCGTGAGCCGTGCTCCTGGAGCAGAACCCTCGCCAGGTTAGTGAACAATGCGGTGTATGTGCTGCATCCGGTCGGGGATTTGGTGTAAAGCGTGTACGGGGATTGATAACCGGATCAAATTTGAGGAAATTCACCAGGATGAACCAAGTACGGGATATTGAAAAACATCCAATAAAGCGTAGGACAAGCTTTAAAGTGGCTTATGTAGAGTGGCACTTTGTTAGTTTAAATTGTTACATTGTTGTACGCGTAGTGAAATGATATCCTTACATTAAAATTATGGAGCTTAAACGAAAATTTTCTGTGTGACAAGATTTAAAGCTAATAATATGATAAATATTGCATCAAAAACATTTATTTAAATCAAAAACAACATTTAAAACGTCGAAATAAAACTTCATGTTTTTTTTTTTTTGTAAATAACGCCTAGAAGTATGCAATTATTGTACTGGCAATCTTAGTTAAGTGTTAGAACTACACGACAAATAGAGTAATTGACAAATTACTCCATCAGATAATTGGTGCGGCTTGGTGGCCGATGAAATTGCGGCGCTTGTCTCCACACGGGTAGGACAGAGTCTCGAATTTGGGCCATTCTTCCTTACATAGGACTAACTATCGTGATGCAGGTAAATCCAATTCACAGAAATGGGAAGCCAAGACCTCTCGCGGTAATCGAAGAAATAATTGTTAAATTAAAATTTAATGTTTTATACTTGTGTAGATGAATGTTTCAAAATGCCATTCGGATATGATAAAAAAAAACCTTACCTTTCGCTTTGAAGAACACTTCTATCCCAAAAGTCGCAATATGCAATACGCACCTACGCTTTGTAGCATATGTGTAGAACTCTAATAGATTTATTCGCTGATTAAAAAAAAGAGCCAAACATTGAACATGCTGTTGACATCTTTACGTACACCAAACACTAATTTGTACCTTAATTTCCTACCCATGGGAACATCCTTTGTTCGTGTTGAGATGATGTTTGTTTTGCCCTTTGCCTTGGATTTGCCAACGACCGCCATCGTTTAAAAGAAAACAAAAGCCCTTCCCCGCATAATCCCCCAGCGGCGTTGGCGGATTTCCATTAAGTTGATTTCTTTGGAGCATTAAAATAAAAACAAACGTTTGTACGGGGAAACGTTTCACGCGGGCTTGATGTAGTGCTCGGTTTTTGGGGCGAGAAACAGCTTCGCTACCGAAACAAAACCGATATCGGCGCGGCAGGGCGTTAGTGAGGACGTTTATTGTCAATTTCAAGTCGTTGACAACAGTAACGATTGCTGTGGCGGAGGGTTGCAAATGGTGCAAATTGTACACCTTGGATGGAAACGAAAAAAAATGAAGACATTTGTAAAATTCATAACACATTTTAATGTACTAACAACTCGTAAAAAGCCCACCTCGTTCCGTTGCGCCTGGGCAAAGGGGTTGGCGAAGCGGGAAATGCTTAGAATTCGACAACTGTGCCCGGAGGTTACGTACAGATTTTTGCCATTCTTCGTTAAAGATAACGCCCGTCTCGGGTAATGCTTACAAAGGCCATACGGGACACGAACGTTTCGAATGCGGAATGTCGGGAACGTGGTAGGTGGGGAACACTGTTTCCAAGATCCCGCCCCAGAACGGAAATGGTATGTGAAAATGCGCCCGTCTTGGGTGTGTTTTTTATTTCAACAGCATCCAAAGGGTTCGTTTGAAACGGCTGTTTGAAGGTAAGAAAAGCATTCGCTATTCTCCTTGAAGTGGGTTTGGCAAAGAAAAATGCGTGAAACTTTAGTAAAATCGACAAACGTGAACGCGCGTGTAGGGATACATTTGCGCAAAGCAAATTATAGCGCGAGCGCTTTAAAAGAACCGGCGAACTCCGGTGGCTTGCGAAATGAATAAAAAACGAGCCCGGTATCCCATTCCCAATCCCCAAAGGTATGGCCATTCCCGAAAGGAGTTCGGGTTTGGTTATCTCGTTTTATTCCTTTGCTAAGAGAAAAAAAGCAAACCCCGGTATCCGGCAGTTTTGAGCGCGTCACATCCGGCGAGGTGCTCTGGCATCATGGTTCCCGAATGCTGAAAGTGAAAGCGAACAAAACCCATGCATATGGGCACGGTGCGGTGGAGCAGCATAGGCCCCCAAACGTTGAACCGAACCACGAACGCGAACTGTCTCTGAGCAAGCGATTTAATTTTCATGAGTCGGTTGCGGTGGCGTCGGTTGGGAAACAAGCAGCCGGCAGCCATCATGCTGATCGGCATGCGGAAACGAAGGAGCGATCCAGGGAAAGGTGCAAATAAAAGCAACCTCTTCGAATGGGAGGATGGGAACTGTTCTCCCCGCGCTGGTGGTGGGTCTTCATTTTTAGTAAATTAAATGTTTTTCGCATTTCACTTAAAGCGGCTCACGGTTTTACACTAACCATGTCTGGTGAATGGTGTCTTCCGAGTGCTTGAGAACTGAAAAAAACGGGTGCATAGCTCCCGGGCTGAGGGTTTATGTTTGTGTGCGGGAAGGCTACGAGGTTGGTTTCTGTTTCATTGGTGATGTTTTGCAATGTTTGTTGTGGTAGAGCGAACGGTTTAAATGCTGTATCCTTCCATAACGATGCACCATTCTAGAGAGAAACGTATGGAATGATGTTTATTGAATGCAATAAATTCCACAAAAGTCAAAGGAGCTACACACTTCGTTCCAATATTTTCTTCTGATGAGCTTTTCATATTATTGCCACGGGCAATGTTTAGTTTTGTTTGCATTTTTTTTTATTTAGCATATTTATAGCATCTCGTTCACGAGGATAATAGACTGAAGACAGCTCTGGTTGTTGTGAAGAAATTTGTGCAGCACTGTGTTCGATTGTTTTGGTTGAACAGTGGTACACAGTGTGGACATATATTGTTTCATCATTTCGGAGGGAACCAGCTGCCAGATTGATCTAACTTCCCTATTAGCAACTCCTAAAATCTATCAGCTCGACAGAATTGCTTCGGTATTCGATTAGTGTTTCTCCTGACTTTGATCAGATCAGGCAGAGTTCACCACCTTTCTAGTACATCCTACGCACTACGGGGATGACTGCTGCGGGTTCCTACATCCTTCGCACTACGGGGATGGGTTTCATCTGGTTCAGAAAAGACCGCCTTCCTTTTTTTATTTATATATTCATATTCTATCTTCCAAAAATACGCCGTGAATTTAAGTTTATACAGATTGCATACTTTTAGGCGTTTTTCGTACAGTGTCGTTCTAATGTTCTTTTTTGTAAAACCACGTTTATTGACATGTAAAACTTAAACTAGTGGACGACAGTTTACAAATATTAATGATAACATTTATCACAAGAAATGACGTTGAGCTTCGAGGTCAATCGCAGCATCATTGTTACCAATGATGTGGATGGCATAGTTTGTGAACAAACGTAGAACTTGATTGCATTTTCCTTTACTAACAGCATTTAGTACGGGAAAACGTAGCGCATCAAACGAAAACGACATTAACGACGGACAGCTTGAAATCATAGTGCTAATGCACTGTTACAAGAGCTGCCAAGCATCAGCAACTCTTCTGCAGCAGGCAAACATGTGTTCTAGGGTGTCTATTCCAGAACAAAACAGACATGCTGGAGACGGGACGCGGTTCATGCGATGAAGCAGCTTTTCATGCCTGATCTTGCCATTGACTAGCAAGAAGAGCGTGCTGCACTGCAGCGAATATAGACAGGACCGATAAACATTGAACCAGAATATTCGCCAGTTCACTGACGGATTCTCCAGGACGATCTTCGCCTCCGGTAGCCTTTCCGTAAGTGTTTGGCGAACAGAACGGCACGAGACGTGTACAGATGGCATATATCCAAGCTGCTGGACAACGTTCCGCAGACAGGGGTATGTAGAGGGGACAGAGATAATGTTCGGAGGATTACCAGCACAGGCGATGTGCTGGGCTCCGACTCGTAGACACCCCTGTTCCGCAACATACCGATTCGTCAGCAGCGCTTGGGTCATGATGGCGGGAAGGTGGAGGTTAAGACCTCCGAGGTTGCGTGGTAATGACAGTTGCTGCAGTGGGACTCGAAGGCCCACGGATCCATCCCATAGGAACGATCCAATGGTGCAGGTCACCTTCGCTATGTCCATTGCACGGGCGCCACAAACCGATGCAACGAACCACAGCTTAGGGAGAAGGAAAGTGTTCAGCAGAACAACCTTCTGCACCAGGTTCAGGTCCCTCACGCGATGAAGCCACACCAACTGTCGAAAATGATGGATCAACAAGTCCCAGTTGAGGCTCATTGCTTCTCGGATATTGTTGGTGAACAAAATTCCTAGAAGCCGTAGCCTCTCCTCGGTCCTAAGCCACGGGAGCTGGATAGTATTCGCCGGGATGATGTGTCCGATGTCGATGGCGATGGTCTTATCGACGTTGACTCGGGTTCCGGATATACTGCAGCTCATCCTGGTCGCAGCATATACTTTCTAGTCTGGTGATGAGGGGTTGGAGGTATAGGATGAAAAGGTGCATGGTAAGTGGATACCCCTGACGTACGGAACGTCGGATTGGAAAAGGGGGTGATAGGGATCCGTTGATAAGGATACGGGATGAGGACCGATCACCAAATAATTTCAAAAGCCCCACCAGCTCAGGATTAAATCCCAGGGAGAGCATATTTCAATAACGGAAGCCTCTATCGAAGCAGACGCTTCTCGAGCCTTTTGCTATTACTCTTTTTTTTTTGGGGTCTAATAAGAATCAAAAACTATCTGTAAATCAATTGCTCATCTCCTTAAGCAGTTTGAGAAGTTAGCGCTCTCTAGCATAAATTATTGAAGGTGACTCATGAAAATATACATAAGAACTATGATAGGAGTATTATAGAATTTTGAATTGTTTAAGTTATGTTTATCTATAACAGATATTTAGTTCCAAAATCAAGCTATCAAAATCATAGATAATATTTGATATTATCATTGTGAAATAGTTATTGCTGAAACAGCAGTTTCTTGTTTCTGATCCTGAAACCCCTCATAGGCAAATACACTGTGAAGTGCATCGAATTAGTGGTGACGAACTCTGACCGAAGCAAAAGTTCTATAAAACTAATAGAAAGGGAATTTAACTCTAGTCTATTCAAAATTGCTTTGCATTGTATCGGATTATTGTTTCAATCGAATAAATTTCACAATTTATTCGACTAACTACGTTCAAAAATTCTCACCATTGATCGGGTATGGTAAATAACTTTTCCGACATGTTTTATCCATGTACTACTACGAACTGGAGTCTAAAAACAGACAGATTGTACAGCTTAAATTGAGCTTAATTGCTTGTAATTTCAACTTTATACTCGTACTCGTACAATTTACACAAGTGACATATTTCCCAATGACGCTTTGTACAGGCGTGCATTCATAATAAATCGTTTTTCGTTCCTAGAATTGATCCTGAGTTGAAAAGTGTATTGGCTAACCCACGATTCGTGAAATTTGTAAGCAAAATTGAAAATAAAAGAAGCGTAGCATAATTTCCACGATATCAGAACACCATGGAGCATATATTGGTGCTTGCCGTCCAGCTTCCAACCGGTGTTGTTTCACGTTGGCTGAGCATGGATGGATGAGACTCGTTGCTCGTGAGGAAAAATGTGGTTCGCGTTAGCTTTCTGCTTGGTTGTGATGTGGTTGTGAGTGGGCAGATTTTGGGAAGACCGTTGGCAGTGAGGTCAATGTTGTAGTAAGATGATGTTTTTTTTTTGTGCTAGAACAAGAAATAAAACTTTACTAACATGTTACATATTTTAAATTTAATATTTTGTATATACAATTAAAACTTTGCTTATTCTGGCTTGTATTTCCGAATGAATGCTCTGCACAGCGTTCTAATTTTTGCTTGGTTACACATAAATGGTTGCAAATAAGCAAGCTTCCCAGCTCTCAACAGCGATAAAACAAAGTTTTTCGGTTTAAATTCGGTCTAATTTAACGCTCCGTTTACACTCCGCCACCACAGCTCGGACTGACCGACCAATGACGGAGCACGACAGAATCGGTTCGAGTTTGCATTATGGCCACGAAAAATGGCATGGGACTGTTTTTTTCTTCCTCCTTATTTCGTGTGCACCGTGAGCCGTCCTGCGAACTGCAACAATGGTTCTTTGTCTCTGTGCAGAATGCTTTTTTTTTTGGCTTTGAGATGCATTTTCTGCTGCAAATGCTGTCCAGTAATTACAGCGCGCACATTTAACCATACACACCAAAAGTCAGCAGCAACCTGCCGGAAAAGTTTTTGGTCAGTAGCGATGATTAAAATGTGCTTTGTTCTTTCGCTTGGTTTGCTCTTTGGGGTTGAGTTTTGTGATTCGCTTTGTTTTGTGAGAATTTTCTTTTGCATCTACATTTTCTTAAAGGCACATCAATACCCAGCCGGGGAAGCTTTATCGGATTCGTCAAGAGTTAATTCGCATTAATTTCCACCAGATGTCGCTAGTATTTGTGATCAGCTGCCATATACTTAAACAGTGCTGTCAATTGTTTGACATAGTATATATTGTTAGTTGCTTTCTTAAAATAAAAAAAAGATACAATTTATGAGGCAAAAAACAGAACATTAAAAATGGTTGGTACTGATTTGGGAAAAGCAGCACACACAACATTCATTTGATCAAGCTGATCATGCAATCGATTCGATGCAATTTTTACAACCAATCAAATTCATATTCTGGGAGCATCAGATTCTACCTGAATTGATACATGATACAGAAATCCTATCCGTGAGTAACAGAACCCGGCGAACGTTCTCGGAATTGCTGAGTACGTAAGTCCTCGTGCCATCACCCATTAGTATCCCGGAACAGCGTTGGAACGGTTGTTGCGTCGTTGTATCCGCCAGCCAAGCCGTAATCCGGTTGATCGAAATGCAATTTTTATTAACCGATAATATGTAGAGCGTTGTGCATTGGGATCGTCCCGGTTCGATGACACAGTTTCAGATTATGCAGTGCACCCGGTTTTGTTAAGCCCAATTTGTTGATGATAGGTTGACTCCGGTTGGGG
>KI424162.1:2910-20140 GCA_000473375.1 Anopheles culicifacies
CCAAGTCCGATAGCATACTTCCGTTCGGCATTTTCATGCCTCGTTACGCTTTAATAGAGCCAATTCCCTACACCGGCTCGTATTAGGCATGGAAGAATTTGGGAAAAAAAACTGAAAGCTCAAAAGCTGCGGGAGGATGGAATATGATTTGCACGCACTTGGAAGCATATGGAGGATGTGGTCCGTCGCTCTATTATGTGGATGTTTGCAAACCCCGCTTTAATTGACTCCTGTTTGAAGAGGCATTTTCGAGGGCTTTTCTGTCCAAAAAATGAGAAAAAAAGAAACCAAGCCGCCAAAGAATGGAAAATTGTTTGTTTGATTTTTTCCCCTCTGCCGTTGTCTTCTTTCCATACGTCGTTCATCAGTTGTGCATTAGGGCCGACAGCGCTGCAGATGGATTCGATTGAAATCTAATCTTTTGCGATGGATCGTAGTTCCAGCAAACGGAACGGAAGTACATATGCACTAGAGAGAGGAGGATTTTTTTCTTCATTTGAAGGGAAGTTGCCACTTCACACATGCCCCAGTTGTAATGCTTGTTTGGCAAAAAAATATATTTGTGCGGAGTACGAAAAGAAATTAAACCAAGAAGCAGATAATCATTTCGCTATTGATCAATTTGGATACGCACGGCTGACGGTTCGATCTTTACGGGTTTTGAGTTTGTTTTCTTCTTCTTCGGTATGAAATTTGGCATGGTCCACCGATTTGGGTCGTACATCCGGTTGGAAACGAGTGAGTGAACGATGTGTGAAGGGTGTGGTAATGATAATACTATTAATTGCTTGTTTGAAGAGTTGTTTATTGAGGAGAAGTCTATGCTTAACAATTTATGTTTGATGTATCCTTTTTTCTAAAATCATTCTATGTTTGGAGCAATGCATCGTGATGAAGTTATGAAGGGTTGGTAAAATATAGCATTTTATTGCTTAAGTGTAAACCAGAGAGGATATGAATTAATAACCATTTTAGACGATTAAACAAAGCAAAAATGTCTTATCAAATATCCTACATAGTATTGGAAACAGATTCGGCAGAACCTCACAAAAACAAGATAACTGTTGATTAACAAAACTGCTATCCACCAGAAATGAAACGAAGCATTAAAAAGAGATGCCGACGAATGCCTAAATTGCAATGTAACATGTAGAAGTCTACGAGCATAAGTACTCCTTGAGTAACGTGCCCAGAGCTTTTTATTCGGCTTCAAAATTTGCAATACTCTTGAATTACTCAATAATTACATAAAATAAAATCTCTAATGTAGTCTTAAGAAAAGAAATGTTAGCGAGTAATTTCAAGATTAAGGTTCGCATTTCTGAGATAATTTTAAATACGACATTTCTTTTGGAATGTTACTTTGGAAAATGGTAAACTGTAAAAAATATTAATATTAATACTTCATATACAGTCCTTAACAGAACTATAAGAACACCTGTATTTTTAGAATAAAAGAAAAACTAGAAGAGCTAGCTGAAATTGATGTTCTAGAGAGTTCTAGAGAATAATGAACCACACACTTAGAAGAATAAATTTTAATTTTACACACATTTTTACAATTTTGTTTGACACTTACAAAATTCCTCCTTTTAACATAACTATGCGAACACCTACGAAAAATATGTTTCTTCTCTATGGAAATGTTTTTTTTAATTGTTTAAAAATAGCAGTAATTTGGAAGATCTGCTTTTCTAACGTAAATATATTATTGCCATACAGTTTCAACGGGAAAGATACGACTTTGTTTTTCATATTTTTAATTTTAGTATTGTTGATATTGTATGTATTTTTTTATGACTTATAGCAATTTTAAAAACCTTACAAAATAATAATTAGTATTGAATATACGATATCCACAAGTAGTACTAGAAATCAATAAGCAATGCGAAATGTTGTTAAAAATTGGACATATTTAGCTTAACATGGTTAAAATAAAGCATTTTATTTTTCGGAAAGGTAAAACGATACGTTAAGAGCTGTTGTATTCTCAGTTTTTTATTAAACACAATATTACAAATAATAATAAAAATAGCAAGCACATAACATAAATAAAGCAGTTGCTTCATGGTTTTCTATATTTTAAACAAACATAATTACATATTTGTTCTCCTATACGTTAATTCATTGGAGTTTTACTTATTATTTTCTCATTGTTATTTATGACAGGACATTATATTCCAAAATTCATCATTTGAAATATTTTTCTCAAATTATTAAGTATTAAGACAATTATAAACAAACGAATTACAGAAATATATTCTACCGTGCATTAGAAACGCTTTAAATGTGCTTCTTATTTCGAAAGCATAACGTATCAGGGCATTAGGATTATTTAATTCAATGAGCAATATTAAAACACAAACAAAAACTGATTAATTTGTATTTGTTAAGCAATTACAAGGAAGTCATTTCATGCGTCGGTTTTGTTTTGTTTTATTAAAATATTTCCATATGTTCAACATGTTCTTCAAAATTACGCTGTAAAATGTCTTTCCTACAACTTTATAGTTTAGATTGTTCTCAAAAGTCTTTTGAATTGTTTGAAACTAAACATGAATTGGCCCATAAAGTAGCATCCATCCTTTGTGCAGTGGTATTATTGAGCATTTCGAAAAAATCACAACCTAAAACAACGTAAATGTGCAATCTACATCTCTATTTTCGCTTTCACCACCCTAATAGTACCATGTGTACCGTTTGCTGGAGCTTATAAATGTGCAAACCAATCTAATGGTACTGCTCAGGAAGCTGGGTCGATCTTTGTGTAAGATCGATTGCATACCACCGTACGGTTGTTAATGGTTTGGCAGAACAAAAAAGGAGAAAAAGGAAACAACTCCGGTGCTGTTTTTACGAGCGGCAAGTAAAGAGTTGTTTTTGTTAATTAGGAGGTGTTAAGGTGAGTTACACGGTGAAAGGTCTCACATGCCTCACGGTGGGCGAGAAAGTGTACAATAAAAATGTAACAAACAACGCACCCATGTACACCCCATAAGCCGAACGACGGATCACTTTATTGGTTTACTACACAGTGACAGTACCCAATTGGCACAGTGAACCGGACCGGTACCGATGTCGGTCCCCATGTGCACAATACAAATTCCAGCGGGTTTGGTAGCCTTTTGCAAACAATCGTAAATTAGAGTTCAAACCCTCTAAGCCTAGCCAGCACTTCTAGGGTGTGGGCAATTGTGACGATCGTATAGCAATCGGGCAGAGGAACAATTCATTCCATGTTTGTTTTTCCACTGTCCACATTTCGCATGCGCTTTGTACATTGTGCGTGACACTGTACAGAAGATGGCGAGAGAGAACGAGAGAGGGAGAGGAAAAAAAACAGGCAAACAATGGTTGTGAAAAAAACTAAGCAAAAAAGCGAAAGCAAAACATATCGTCACAAAGAAAAAAGCTACACATAAAAAGATATATGCATTACCCTGCTATAAAAAGTGCCGGTCCCGGCTAATCGAGTACGTAGTAGGCTATACGGTGGATTTGTCATTTTCTGTTGGTGGAGGGAATAAAGTAACAGGATCGATTTCATACACTCGCCTAGGGTCACCATGACAACAGGTAGCGTGCGATTACAAGGTAAAAAACCAACAACCGGCTGGGTATAAATGGCATTGCTTCCCCGATGGTGGAATTTTCATTGCAAAGAAATATCAAAAGCTAAGGAACAATAACCCACTATCAACACCGTTTATTTGCCGTTTCAGGACGACTTTTGTTTTGTGTGTAACAAACACCCTCACTGTACATAAATGTTTGTGATTTAATTAACTCTGCAAGCGTCAATATTGGTGGTTGGATTTTTTGTTTGTTTGTTTGTTTGTGGGTCTTACATTATGGCACGAAAATGGGAATGAAGAGCGGTGGAAAGTTTTATCATTGAATGTGACGCTTTAGTTTCGCCGTTGTTTTCGGGGGGTGCTAGAGCAATTTGAAACCTCTTGCACGAAATGGGAGTAGTGTGGGATTCGCTACAAAACCGGGCACCGGAAGAGTGTGTTGGAGATTCTTCTAACTCAACGATCGCACGTTCGTGAAGGGAAGGAAAGTGAGAGGAGGGAGAAAGAGAGTAACGTGCTAAATGCCACTGCTTGAAAGTGACACAAAAGTCCAATCGAACAATGAAGTAAAATGACGTAAAAAAGCACTCTGGAACGTTCTGCGCTGAGGGTTGTGAGTTAGAAGAATCGTCATTTGCAAACACCGTAGAATGGTGGTGACATTTCCGAAAAATACTTAAAAGGTTGTTTATTGTGATAATAGTCGAGATAATGTTTCCATAATGGAGAAAGAGAAGGAACATGTAACAGAAAAGTATATGTTTCTATATGTTTTCGCTCAAAAAGTTAGAATTACACAATGTTAGAAAAATAAGACTTTATAGGAACAAATGACTAATATAATACTTTATATCACTTCATTATACTTAAGTGTTTTTTATATTACTTTTGTTATTTTGCTTAATTAATGAAATAAAAAGTTAGCTTTTTTCACTTTAATTAACTTTCTTGAGCTTGAAGAAAATTATTTAAAGATTGAATCGTTTGGTTAATTACTAATGTAGTTGCTATAATTAATGTCATTAGACACAAGTTCAGTTTATACTCGCTATTTGAAGAGTATTACAAATTTTATGTTATTTTATGCTTTATGATGAATGTTCAATTATATTTCTCTCTCTTTCCAATGGTTAATATGGGCTAAAAGCCTTAAAAAGTATCATTATGTAACTTGATATGAATATGGTTGTTATTCTTTTCTGAAGGCTGAGCGAATAAAATGATACCATAAAGTTACTCTAATTTGGCACAGTTAACTGCAGTTTAGTCTACCCAATCGTTCCTTGTGATACGGTTTTGATTGGAATTATTGCAAAAAGAATCTACAGGCGGAAAGAAAAAAAACAGCGAAGAGCAAGAGTGTGAGAGAGAGAGAGAAAGAGAGAGAGAGAAACGATTATTGTTTGAATTGTGAGTGAAGAAGTGAGCTTAACACAAACTCCAGCCATGCAATGCAATGTGAAATAAGTGATACACAGTACAGTAGCGATAAAGGCAAACCAATAGCAAACGAAAAGTAAAAAAAAAAAATGCGAGTGCACAATCGCTAGAGGAAGCATATTAGCAAGATGAAAACCGATGGAGAAAAATAACAAAACGAAAGAAAACACAACAGACAAGAAAGAAAAGCTTCCAACAAAATGACTGGATGGAACGGAGCAGACTCTCCTGCAAAAGGGAGCGACGCTTTATTGAAGAAAGAGACAAAAAGTGAGAAGAAAATCATACAGCAATAAAAGAGAAAAAAGCGCTTTTCGTTTTTTCTTTATATTCACCACCCCTTATTGTAGTGAAAAATAGCGACAAGAAAAGCAGAAAAATGTATACGAAGAAAAGCTTTTGTTGTGCCATTGTAGCTTTCCATTGGTGGGTGGTGGGAGGAGGTTTTCGGGAAAGAGCATATTAAAAGCTTCTCCTTTTCATGGCAGTGCGGAGGAGAGAACAAGACAGCACATGTGAGCTTGTGAACTCACGGAAACCTGTGCCATTGCCCGGGTTGCCCGGTGGGGAGTCTGCTCCATTTGTGAAGTGAGAAGTGAATTTAGCACAGCCGTTGCAGCACGAACAATAAGCTGGAGGGAGATGATTTGGGCTGGAAAATGTGTCCATCCCCATCCCCTCAATCCACAATGCCCATCATTTTCATCGAGCCGCGCGGAAAATGTTGCATTTTTTTCGTTCGAAAGCAGAGAGCAAAGGTTCAGTTCGGAAAAGAAAGAAAATAGAAAAAAGGGAAGAAAAACCGACCAAGAAATCGAAACAATAGAGGGTGGAAATGGGGAGCGAGGGAGAAAAAATGGCAACAATAGAGTGTACGAAAAAGAAAAGCAGCTGTTTTCCGGTAAAAAAAGACAAGAAAGGAAGAAAGCACAGAAGAGGTAAGGAGTTTCAGAGTGTGGGAGGAATGGAGAGAGAAAGAGAGAGTAAGAGAAACACAATAGGCGGATTTGAAGAATGAAGATAAAGGCGTAATAGTGAGAAGAATAGCGTGTTTTGTTTGTTTTGTTTATTGCGCAAAAAAGAGATGGAAACAGTAAAGCGCAACACGACACGCCTACTTTCTTTCTTACGCCGAATGATTTCTCTTGCTTGTGTGATCCTGCTCTCCCGCTAGAGGCAAAACGGGCGAAAGCGTGCTGTCGTTTCTTTCTGACACGAAGTTTTCGATTCTGCGCCGTTGAAAAGAAACAACAAATAGGGTTGCGTGCGTGGAAGAAAAGAGAGCGAGAAACGAATGTGTGAACAAAGATGCACGTTAGAAAGAGAAACAAACCATCACACAAAAGAAGAATGGAAAGGTGCAGAATGGGAAGAAAGCACTGAAATAGGGGTTGAAGAATGAAACAAAACAACAAAACATGGGCAAAAACAAAACGCACCGGAAAAGGGTGAGTGAAGGAGTGAACGAGAGGGGACGAGCGGACAAACAAAGGCACGCAACAAGGGGCGAAAAGATCGAACTTGCTGTGGTTGCTGGTGCGGTACAAACATTTCAATACGTTTCGAGCTCTGGACCCGAACGGACCGTCGCGTGATCCGAGATTCTGGAATTCAGCAGTACAAGAAAAGAAACAAACAGTAGAATAAAAAACACACAAGGCGATCTTTATCGTGTTTGGAAGAATTGGAACAATTTCCGGCGTGTTAGTTAACAAAAGTAACAAACGGCCATTTGTGTATAAGGTTCAATTCCGCTTGTTGTGTGTTACGGTATTTGTTGCATTTCTGTGAAAGCAAACAATAAGTGTTGTGTGGCGTTGATATTGTGCCGTTTTGTAACGATTTCAATGAAACATTCCTGCCACTAGCAGTAGCGTGAATTGTGAACCGAGCGTATAAATCCCAGTGAGATTTTTGTGTGTGCTTTTTGTGTTATAAAACAAAACCAAAACTATACTGCTGTGACAAAACGACAGTGCTTTTAGTGCAAAAGTTAACACTCAACAAGAGTGTGTGCATGATCGTGATCGATACGACGTGTAGGAACAAGAAAGCACGACACTGTATTACAGTATGATTAATCACCACACGATGGCCAGTCTGGGACATCCACACTATGGGTTTGCCCTCGGCAACGGGATGGACATACCGCCGGCGGCTGATTTTGCACCCCAGCCACACCACAGTCCCAGCTCCCCCACGGACCATTTGGGGTTGAAGCGGGGCCTTACATTCCCACCGTCCTCGTTGGCCGGTTTGCAGGGACACGGTGGGATGCACGGTGCGTCAGCGGGACATCACCATCATGCATCCCTCGGACAGGGTGGTGGTGGTGGAGGCGGTGCTGGCGGTGGTATGGGCAATGGACAAACGTCACCCGGCCAGGAGGGCCACATCAAGCGTCCCATGAACGCGTTCATGGTTTGGTCCAGATTGCAGCGCCGTCAGATCGCCAAAGACAACCCGAAGATGCACAATTCCGAGATCTCGAAACGGCTCGGCTCGGAGTGGAAGCTGCTAACCGAGGCCCAAAAGCGCCCCTTTATCGATGAAGCGAAAAGGCTGCGGGCAACGCACATGAAGGAACATCCGGACTACAAGTACAGACCCCGTCGCAAGCCGAAGAACCCGCTGGCGAACGCAGCCAACGGACTGGGAGCACTCGGCGCCATGCAGCAGGGTGGTAAAGGATCGCTCGGATCATCCTATCCCTTCCCGCAGCTGCCACCGTACTTCGCACCCACCCATCCGCTGCAGCAACTCGAGCAGCACTATCCGGTACCGTACTTCGGTAGCTTCGATCCACTCACCCTGCAGAAGCTCCATCAATCGCAGCAAAGCGTACAGGCGGCACACTCACCGGTGGGCGGGCTCGGTGAGAGTGGAAAACAATCGGCCGGTCAGCAGTTGCCACCTACCTCGCTCAGTTCGTTCTACTCCAACATCTACAGTGGGATCTCGGCTGCAGCGGCCGCCGCCCCATTGTATGCGGCACACTCCAACAGCCTGTACAACACCTCGTCCACCTCGTCGGCATCGCCCGGGTCCAGTCCGAGCGCATCGCAATCGACACTGCCCGATCTCGAGAACTCGATGCGACGACCGGTGCAGGTCATCTACTGAGAAGCTCAAACGTACGACTAGCTATAGCAACTGTTTACCGGTGGGTTAGTATAGTATAAGAATGTGCTATAATCGTACATTATAGCACGCGTACGTAATAGCCTGGGAGAGCCTTGTTGTTGTGAGACTGTTCTGTGAACATTACTTTTACTTGCGAACGAACATCCTCGCCCACGTTTGCTTAGTGTGCGAGCGTACGAACGTCTTGAGGATGGCTCGTGCACAGCAGAAGAACTGGGGCGCACTCTCTGTACATAGTAGATTAATAATGGTGCCCCAATTCCCAAACGGGTGATGTTCGGAGCATTGTTTTTAACTTATTGCATGGTGTTTCTTGATGCTGGTGGGGTTTGTGACCTACAGCTGCGAAGGCTCGATCAGTTAGGAAAACAAAAAGGATATCTTTATGTAATAAACAAGAAAAGGAAAGGAACGCTAATGACAGCACGGTTAGGAAGGTGCACCAAGCTGGAACAAAACAACACCTTCCAGAGCGATACCGTAGGAACATTATACCTCTCGAATGATTAGTTTTGCATATTGTTTTGTTAGGTTTTTAGCTTTCTGTTATTGTCGCTGTTTCGGTGATCCTGCAATCGGTTATCGGACAAAACAATAGGAAGAAAAGAAGTTTTTTTTTAAACAATTTACCTGTACATAGGATAATTAATGTGAAGCAAAATGAGAAAAAGCCCAGGACCTCAAACAGGCGCACGAAAAAAGATAAAAAAGAGAAAGGCGTAAATATTTAGGAAATAAAAAAACGAAATCCATTCCCATCCAAATCATAATAGACATGTGTACATCTAATTGCTAGCTCTGTAGTTCTTTCCTCTCATCGAAAGTCCAGTGTCCATTCCTTGTGTCCACTTTTCTATAAAACGAATATTGTTTTGACGCAAACTTTCTTCCTTTCGCACTAAAAACTGCACAGTAAAAGGTTTCTTAATGTCGAGTGGTGGATTTTTCATTCATAGTGCGATCTCTTGATCACCAAACCGTCAGCTTTATTTGTAAGGGTCTCTAATTATACAGTGCATCGTGATGTCGTGATCGTGTGTGAGAAATGCAGGGAAGCTAGAGCTATGGAAGCAACCCAAAACCCCCATTTATTCGTATCGATGTAGTGACATAAAGTGAGATAAGGCTATTATTTGTTATCTGTCAGTATTTGATCATATTGATGCGACCGGCGCGGTAAGACAGTGAAGTGTAAAATAAAAAGAATAAAAAAAACAAAGCGAAAAAAAAGACAAACAACAAACAAACTCAATGAAACGAAATAAAATTATTTGAAATAAAAATCAATCACTGTGTGTTCTTATTTGTTTCGAAAGGGAAAGAAATTAAATGTCGTGAAGGTTGTGGAAATTTCTCTCGAAAAACATGGTTATGATTTCTTTATTTTTATTTAGGTATTTTGCTTAGTACAAGACAAATTCAATCTCTAATTATCATTTTATGGTGCTTTCTTTATAGCATACAGTTCACTTATAGCACGCATTGGGATGTTATCCGAACTCTGAACCTAGTAGCTTGTAGAAATATAGTAGCAAACAATTTTTCCGAAAGCATTTCGACGATTTATTAAAATTGATAGCACAAATTCTCTTTTAAGCATTTTGTACGCGTTTTTAAGTGTTCTATCATAATTTAGCTTTAAGAAAAAATGTATTGAAAACTAGAACTGCTATAAAAATTATAATTAATATATAGCTTTACGTTTTGGTTAATATTATTAGATCATTAGCATAGGATTTTTTGGTTTGACCATTTCAAGTTTTGGTTTGATGCCATGAATGCTGAATTCATCCAGCTTATTACTTGTTACATCATTTGAGGTAGTGAATGAAAAATGTACTTATTTGCTCATTAGATTATTTTAATTTATTTACCCTAATGTTACTATTTTGCTTGTGCTCACAATGAGTATATTATAAGGATGGTCAAGCGAACACGATCGTTAACGATGTTTGATACTGTTTAATGCACGACACCATTATCGATTTATTATCCCAAATACGCACTATCGAATCGTACCACCCAAACCCGAGAAGAGAAAAACTTCATTGCGCTAAAATGTCATTTGCTTCTAGAAGTCGGGAGAACAAAAAAAGGAAGTCCGCCCGTCCACAGGTCTGCTTTTGTATCGGCTTTGTCGGGCGAGGAAGCCATTCCGAGATCTACCCTTTACTTCCACCCGTGAACATCAAACCGACCCCAAACAAACAAACAATCCATCCACGGCAATAATGAACTTTGGTGGAAAAAGTTCGTAAACAGTCATAAATAAAGTACTTCCGCCGTGCAGTAGCCGAAAGTGCGCGTTACGCTCCTTTTTGTACGTCCTTGCGTGGACCACTATAGTCCCTGGAATAGCATTTTTTGAATGTGTGTTGGAGAGAGAAGTAGAGGACAAAATTATGGACAAAATGTAACCGAAAGCGAAAAAACCCTTTTGCTGGAATTGGTCACATGATCGGTTGGGAAAACCGGGCACGGTCTCGTGCAGAAAACACTGAACAGAAATAAAAACATAATGGAATTGAGAAACAGTCCACAAAGGGATGCTTCAGAAGTGGAAGAACGTGAATGAGAGAAAGAGAGAGAGCAAAACGGGACCATTCGCACTCAGTTCCGGCCTGCTGAAAGAGGCACCGTATTTCCGTAACTTCCGCATCCGGTTCCTGCTTTCATTATGTGATTTGTTCGGGCAGGAATGAATGTCCCGCGTGGTACCTTTTGCCCAGAGCCCGGAAAGTCCCTTCCCGTGCCACACTGGATGATTAGAGTTTATTTTCAAAGAGTAATTTTTGTATTAAGAAGAGAATGTTCTTAAGCTCTTTAAAAACCACCCTTAAAGAAGCGTTGCAACGTGTTTTCCGATTTGTTTGGCCATAATCTTAGCAACGGTGGCGTGGACATCCACCCACGGGTTTTGAGGGATGTATTACGATGTAGCAGAAGCATCAATACTGGCGTGTCATAATGCTGGCCAAAATCGAGGGTGGTAAAGCACAATGGGGTAGTCTGCTTGAAAAATGAATAATTGCATGTGGAAGTGATTGTCACAATATGCTTCGCGGATCATTGCACACCCTCACCGGGGTTTCTTCCAGCCTGCTGCCGGTCGTCGGATGGTTCGTCTTTATCGCTACCGTTGCCTTCATTTCCCAACGAGCAACGCCACGTTGCTCTCGTGTGCAGTTCCGGCCCTGGCAACTAGTTCCGTTCCATCGGTTCTAATGCATTAGCGTTGGTCGGTTGGCAGCACGCGGACAGAAACGCAGAGCTGATGCTGTATGTGCCAGTAGAAAAGATTGCAGAACCTCACCCCACCAGTAAACCGGCAATGTATACGCGGGAATAAATTAGGAGCTCAAGTGGTTTGAATTAGGCTGTTATTGGGTTTAAAATGGGTTTGATAGGCAATATGGGTTTTGCGGTATGGTTTTTATTTTATCGCACATCTCTAAGCTGCTTGTGATACGAGTTTCGTTGGGCAATCGTTTGCCTAGTGACACGGTGCTCTTCCAGCATCTCGCTCGGACGTTTTTCATGTGCGAACGATAGAGATAGCCAATTTCTCGTTAAGGGAATTTCAAGTTGATGTGGGGAGTTTTTTTTCGGTATAAAGGAAAACAAGCGTGATAAGTGAGATTGAATGATAACAGAATTCAATTATACATGGTTTACTAGCAGTAAAGTAGGCACAGAACCATTCTTGAGTTATACACATAATGAGCAATATGTTTTGAAAGAACATGAAAGCACGATAATTAACAATGAGTGATGTTTGTAATAGTTTAAAATAAAATTCACCCTAATGAGTAGCTTTAAAGCCGAAAAAGATGCTAATGCGATAACTATAATGATTCAAGTAAATTTATAGCACAATCCGCATAATATTGCAATCAGTCCACGAAGGTTTAAGCGCCGAACAATAAAATAAAGAATAGAAACATACGTAAAAAAAGTATTATTTTTTTCTAAAAATATGTTTGCTTTTAATTGATGAATTCCATACCAATTAAAATAATGCCAATAATGCCAATTAAAATAATGGAAAGATACTAAAACGATTTGAAAAAAAAACTTGTCTTTGTTTTAATAATTTAAAGCTTAACCCGACCCATCGTGCTGTCTTATTATTGTGTAACTAATTGGATATTTAAGCGTGTTGATATAAAATAAGGCATAAAACCAGCAATTATTTAGTTTTCTATAAAACAGGTGTACTACTTATTGCTTGGTATGAATAATGAATGCTATAATGTTAGAGTAGACTATTGTTTGACTATTAGTTTGTATCGTATGCTACTGTTAATTAAAAGTTTGCTAAGTTGTTATTAAGAAGTCCTTTTCTTGATTAATGTAGCATTCATTTGGATAATTCCTTTGGTAACCAAATGCTTGGCCTGTGTGAGGTATTAACAGGTTTTTTTTTAATGTAGATTAGCATTAAAATTAAATATTTCAGTCTGTATGTATGTTTTATTGCTTTTTTCAACGTGAGTAATCAAGAAAAAAAATTATAGTTTATTATTATTATAGCATTTCGAAAATTATTTAAATTATTGTAACAAAATTAGTAGTGTAAATATTGTGATAGATTACTTAGAACTCATTTTATAACAAATACTTTAATACACTCCATTTGAAATTTATTGAATTATTCAAAGCTACAATCAATTAAAACCAATTACATAATTTAGATTGGATTGGATGAGATTACTTCTAAATAAAAATATACATTATTAACTATAAGAAAAATTGTAATAAAATAGTTAGTTAATATTGAATGATTGGTCCTTTCCTTGAGGGAGTAAACCACCATTCCTTATCTTTTGATGGCCTGATTGCTGTCACAACAAATGGATGATCATAATTTCAGCTTTTTTTTGTTTCATTTTGAATGCCTAATATTGTAGTTCCATAAAAGGGTGGTGAGGAACCACACCCAAACTCACAACACTGCCCCAGTCGAAAGTGCCCTGCTAATTTATTAATAAAACTATTTCTGCTTTCGTGAAAGAGCAACACCCATGGACGCACAAACGTATCCATGATATGATTAATGTAATTCGTGTAATTTCTACAACTATAACTACAGCCACAACAACCATTGAAAGGCGAGCGAAAGTGGCATCGAAGAGTGGTACACTTTGGTCGACAATAATGCCATAATGTCGACCATTATGTCGAAGCGGGATGGCCGATGATACGGGAGTCTACACGTAAAGCAACCCATCCAACAGGACGGTTTAGTGGTGTGGGTGCTGCAAGGAAAAGCTGGTCCACAAAACAATCCATTTTGGTGTTCCGAATTTCCCGATGGTGTTGTTGTTTGTGCCGTGTCATCCCACACTCAAGGCAAAAGGGGGGTAAAGCTGTGGATGGAGATACATAGATGACGATGGAGGTGTGTTCACTGTAGTCCTGTGTGGTTGCTGAAACAACAAGGACAACAAAATGACGGCCAACAAAAGGATGGCGCACGCGAACGGAACTGTGTGTCTCGAGCTGGTGTTTCGTTGTGGGAGTTCCAAAAACTCGGGGCCAATTCCATTTTCCAACAGCCGTACGTTTCTTTTTGAGCCGTTATCCTTACGTTTGGGTTGGAATTTTTTTTATGACCACCATCTCGGTCCCTTTCGGGCAACGATTTTGTCATTAGTAATCGTCGCGTCATTTCCTGTTGTCGTTATTCAGACGGCGTATTCTGGTTTCACGCAGGATATTCATTCGTACGCACTTTTTTTTATTGTTGCTTGGCCACGCGATTCGTTTCGGAGGTCCCGTAAAAATGTTTTACTGAGTGGCTTTGTTCGTGCCACAATGCACAAATACATTACATTATTTCCATTTACCATGCGGGGTTGTGTTTTTTTCTCTTTCTTTCCTCTTTTCTCTGCTGCGTTGTGTCGATCCTGTGGCATTGTGGCCGTTATTGTTGCTCATCGATTTTTACTTGCAGGATACGATAGGTGGAGCAAATATTTTGTTTTGTATCATGTTTTTGCGTTTTCAATTGCGTTTGCTTGGACTGGTTTCGCCTTCCGCGAGCTGTAAGTGTCGAGGAAGTGTATTATATGCCCGGGATGAATATAGCGCTTTACAGGTTGTTCAAAATGTCTTCCGTATTTTTTTCTTCAATTAAAACGAGTTTCATTCACTTTTACATAGTTCTTTAACACATTTTCCCGCATCTTGGCTGGATTGTTGATAAAACCCACTTGTCTTACTGTTTTTGAACGCCGTGTTTTCTTTTCTTTTGGAACACGACGTTGCGTTTCCACCGAAAGCGCAAAGAGTCTGAATGAAATGTTTCGTTGACTAGAAAGTAATTTGGTTTGCCATGTTTTTATTCCACTTTCTTTAAGTGATTGTGTTGCATGTTGCTTTGGCGAGTTTTGTTTGCACTTGACGATGAGAACAACAATTTGGGTGGAATATTTTTGTTATTATACCTAAGTTTGAAATGTCTCAAAGTGTAAGAGGGATACATGACTGAATCTTTTTTTAAATTGCATTCTACTCTACTTATTGCGGTTTTGTTTACGCTAGGACCAGGTACATTTAGTAAAGATGAAAATTTTGGCAAAAAAACAAGTTTTGAATGGCTTTGAATGATTTAAAAAACTAAGAATAAAGGAAATCTCTTCGCTATATTCATGTTCTTTTATTTTACATTTGTGATAATAAATTTAGCCCTAAGATAAATATGATCTAAATGATTGCGATTATTTGCATTATGATGCACAGCTTGATTTGTGGATCAACGAGTTTTGTAGAACGGAATAAAACATAAGCCGATTGCACCCGGGATTAAGGTGTCCTTTCATGATTTGGAGAAGGAAATGTCTTCCAACAAATGAGAATTATGTCCTTAATAAAGTGTCTGTTTCAGTTTCAAATTTTAAGCATTAGATCATTCATTATCAATAATAAAATGATAAAATACTAGTTGGAGAACTGATATTGATTAAGTTTATTAGAATTGCATTTTTTTTTTGTAAAAAACACACCTTACTGTTTTGTTTTCTTACAAACAAAATACATAAAAAATGTAATTAGAAATTGTTATCAAAAAAGATGATAGTAAAGATAAAGTTTTTTTTGTTAATTTTGTTACCATAAATCATAAAATAGGTGACATATAGCACCAACATATGGAACGTTAGCTCGATTAAATCATTTCGAAATTTGTAAACATTAAAAATAACAAAATCTACGAAATTTATGAGTACAATCCATCAAACATGATTTCTCGGAGAGTTTTAATTGGATTTTGAACATTATTTTTAATTGGATCTTTTATGCTCTCAATTCCTACTTTAAATATCCACGGTGAACTAGTCAAATGAAGGCTACAAATTACTGTATTGCTAGATTTCGTTGTTTTTAAATTTTCCGAGCAAATGGCACAAACTAAGAAGTTATTTTGTGCATTTGCAGCTACATCCAGCTTACCCTTACTGAACACACATTAGCATAGGTTCATCTAAGGTCATGCAAGCACTCGTCAACGTACTCCAGATCCGATGCAACGCAAATCATTGAACAAAATTTGCATAAAGGACGATAAAAAAATTATCAAAGTAATAATATCGAAGCAAAACGGAAGCAACAAAACCAAAAAACGACAATTTTGCTCCGAATTATCGAACGATCGCTATTTCACATTTCTCACTCTGTCAAGTGATGTCGAAAATAATCGGCGGAAAGCAATTCGTAGAGCTTTGTTGTTTTTTTGCCATTTTTGTTCTACACACACGAGAACAAAAAAATGCCCATACAACAGTAAAAGTCAAAACGTGGTTCTCAATTACAACTTGAGCGGGCCCCGGGCTACCACTTGAGACCACTGTACGTGTATACACATAAAAAGCGTATGAATAATTATGCACGAGCGGAATGAATTTTTGGGGTTATTGCGCGTTGTTGTTCCTTTTGTAACACCGCAAAGGACGTATGGTTGTATCGTTTTTGCTATTCTCAATCCACCCGAGTGCTGCATGTGGAGTATGGCAAAATGGTTTTTAGCAAAAAAAAGGTACATTATTGTCAACATACACCGAAGCACACCTGCGCAGCTGTTGAGTGGGGTACGTGGATAAAACGGATCGATTATTTTGGCACGTGCAAATCAAAACAGTTTATTTGGGACAAATGGAGTCGGGTTGTTTAAAGTACCATAAAACGCAAGAACAAAAAAATAATAAACAAATGAATATAAAAAAGGAACTTTGCGTACATTAACTGTAATATTATATTGGAATATATTACCGTAAAAATAATGTAAGTAAAATGAAACTCAATTTTGTTTTATGAAAAAAAAACAGTCAAATAGAGGTGGCTTTATTCACTTCCAACAACGTTACCATCGCTAGACGACCTCACTTGAATGTGCTGAATGTTTTCTGTTTGCTCAACAATTTGACCTTTCCCAGTGCATTTTACTGTGTTTCGTACACTAAAACCAGTGGAAATGTACTAATGGTTGAATCCATTTGGAAGAATTTTATGGTAAAAAGAAAAAAATAGAGAAGAATCCTGCAGAATTTTCATTCGTGTGTATACCTTCGCCACTTCAACTGGACACAGTTTTTCCTTTTTTTCCCTTCCTTTTCGTTGACCAACCTTTACGATACGAGACGGGTTGTAAGGTAAATGTTTGTACGGGAGATTTTTGCTGATTTGTAAATGTATGCCTTCTGTGACTGGACCGTTCAGAAATCGTTTAGTTTTGTCGACTTAAACTTTGTCCTGCTAGCGCACTGAGTGCCCTCTTCAGGATGACGAATGAAAGAAGAAAAAAAAAAAGACCAACTGGCATAAGTACAGTTCGGTGCAAGTTTGTAGTGGAGAGGTAGAACATTATTTATTCACAATATTGGAAGTTTACCAGTGCATAATGGAGAAGTTGTTACATTACAAACAGTGTGCACTAGGAATGGTGATCATTAACATTTCCATGAGTGTTTTTTCTCAGGAAAATCATTCGTTCCAGGGAGCGTTTATAACGGTTCTCAAGCGTGTTCATTTTTGTAAAAGTATTTGCGTAAAAGTGTTATACATAATGACTATTT
>AXCM01005987.1:0-16472 GCA_000473375.1 Anopheles culicifacies
CCTTTATCTTAAGTTCCAATTTTGGTGACGTGGATGTTGATGGGCATCTCCCAAAACCTATCAAACCTCGATCATGTACATACTCTTCATTTTGAGAGCCCAAAGATCGTATAGTTTGAAAGATCCAACCTGGAAGAGATCTGGAACTCTGCATCTGGCAGATGGTACTCCGGTGCCTACCTACAGAATTGATTATGATCCAACTTCGCGCATTAGTGCTCCTTCAGAAGTGATGTACTTCACCTCCTTGGAAGAAAGAGTCGCGAGAACCGATCAACGGGACATGGAAGGATTGAATAGATAAAACAATTGATAATCAGTGTCTTACACAGAAAAGGTGTATTCTGAAGGAGAGTTTAGCCCAACGATCGTTAAACCTCGTCACGTCACAGTCAGGACATACAATGCTTAATAGGAGAGTTCAGTTTTCTACGTCTTCGTATATTCGGTAAACAAATGATAATTAACTTTTAGCTGCAAGACCTTTTCCATCTCATGATCTGTAGCCTGTGAAATTCTAACATAATGAAAACTGGATTCCAATTCATACCGGAAAACCGGGCCCTCACCTATATCCCTGCATCGAGATTCTTCTGGGAAGCTCCCGTTGCTGTAAGTAGTATCTCTGACGATGTAAGAACGTATAGTCTAGCATCTCAATCTCTATTTCTGTAATATCCAGCCCAACACATCACTGTACAACTACCCGCTGGAGCTGTGGAGCACCATCCCCGAGTCGGAACTGATCACGAAGCTGTGCGTCTTCATACCCATCATCGTGTTCGGTCTGCTGGGTAATGGCATACTGCTGGAAGTTATATTTTCCAACCGTACTCTGCGCACTCCGAGCCATCTGCTGATAGCGAACCTGGTAGTGACCGATTTTCTCACCCTGCTCGTGTGTCCCATCTTCTTCATGACACACGACTTCTTCCAGAACTATCTGCTGGGACCGGTGGGATGCAAACTCGAGGGGCTTATCGAAGGTAAGTTGCGGATGGATGCGTGTCCTCCGAGATCATTCCTTTTAATGGTTGTCTTTTTCCCCTTGAGTAGGAGGTCTACTGGTCACATCCGTGCTGGGTATGTGCGTCATCAGCTACGATCGCTTGTCGGCAGTCGTACTGTCTTCTGGTACACGACTGAAAGGGCGCGGTACCGTAGCGGCGATTGTGTTTTGCTGGATCGTTGGATTTACCATCGCCATGCCACTGTCACTGTATCGGCACTTTAAGATTCGCCACTGGATGAACCTTGCCGAGATGTACTGTTATGAGGATCGCACCGTACTGGCAACGTACTGGGAGTTCCTGCTGGTTATGCTCGTATGGCTACCGCTCGGTGTAATGTTGGTGGCGTACTCGCTTATCATCATAAAGCTGGATCGCTATGAACGAAATGCACTACGAAGGCAACATCCGATGGTGGTGCGGTACAAAAGCCGGGTGGCCAAAACACTGTACATTGTCCTTTTGGCATTTATTATCGTTCGTGTGCCCTTCACCATCATGGTGTTTGTGTACTACAACATCGAACCCATCGAGTATTATCAGGTAAGTAATCAATTTCTTGCCGGTATTGAACAATGTTCTCACAGACCTTTCTTCCTCCCATAGTTTAGTGAAAACTTCATTTTCGTGTGGTGGTTGGCGAAGGTTGCCTTCATCTTTCTGAATGCCGCCGTCAATCCGCTCATTTACGGTCTCACAAATAAAACCTTCAAAAAGGCACTTCGAGGATCAAAAATTTTGCAGTGCTTGTGTCGATTGCCCCCAGAAGAGGTGAGAATTGAGCTGATGTTAATTTACGGTTCTTTACTTTCATCGTTTTGTTTCACCACAACAGGAATCTACGCAAGTTCCCACAAACATCAAAACCACCAGCTGCTGCTGTTTCAGAAGCAGAAATTCGGATGAAATGGAACAATCGTCGCAGGACGACAAAATACTCCATCGATCTCGGTTTTCTCGGGTCAGGTAGATTACACTTGCATATACTTACGCTTATAGCACCTACCTCACTTGTTTTCTGTCCATTTTTTTAGTAAACGGGTTCGTGCTACGTGGCTAAACTCAACGTTTAAAAGCCGACGTCCTAAAAATGAAACATCTGTAGATGATAAATCTTAAAGGGCTTTAATTTGTGTAACAAAAGAATATGTAATCGAAACTTACATTTAAACGCGATACAAAAGGTTTTTTTACAAAACTGTTTGCGATACGACTTCCAAGGAATTACTTCTTATAATAGTGTTTTTGAGTTGTAGAAATAATTTAAAAACAATGTTGCACTTTGTATTAGTTATGCAATTGTTATTAATAATAGAAAAAATGGCACTACTTCTCGTAACGTAAAAATAGTGTACAATCTGTTTAACTTCTAAAGCACGTGCTTTGAAAACTCCATGTAATGTATGCAATCCGCACGACGCCAAGCGTTACGAAGCGTTATAGTTCTGCAGCACGCTTTACACGACACACCCCGGAAGAACATGTAAACGGTGATTGTTTCTTCGCAACGAGCACGTGCAGAAACACGTGTGTCGGAGCATCTCGAATACTTTGGACAGATTTGTAATTTTGCTTTAACACGTTCAGTTATGTTAGGAACACTGTTAACAATGAATAAAATACTCTCCCTTGCGTAAATCTTCACATCCTAAATCTGAATTAATAGCTCCAATAAGACTCATCACCAAAAGTTTTATGGTGGTAAACCACGCGGACTTTGAAGTGTGATTACACGCTATATCTCGGCACGCACAAAAAGCACGCGACAATGAGCTGGCGTTGTCGAACGATACGATCGGTGTTGTGTACCGTACAGCTCGGGCACGTACGAGCGATCTCTATCATCATGCCAGTCATTCATCGCGAACCATCAGCAAGAAGGGAAGATAATTCTATAATCTATAATAATTCCTCGTGGGCAGTGTCTTGCGCTATTCGCTTTCTTCGCCTCTACTAGACAAGACGCTGGTCCAGCTGGAAAAACAAACGGATCCTGGAACGCACATCTAGTAGTCGTCGGTGTTGTGTTTAAACAAGCAAACCGAACGATAGGAAGCGAACGCAGCATCCATCACAGTAGCCGCGAGAAGAGAGTAAAACGAAGTAACGCGTTTAATCCCAAAACAACGGGATACGGGTTGTTCCGGTAATTAGGAGTCACCACCACCAGCAACAACATCCGCGTCCAACCATCCAGCCGTTACGTGCGAGTTCGATAACGAGCAAAATGCAGGTGCGTTGATGGAGTGGATGTCAGCCGTATTGGAGACGACGCGATCTGGAGCGGCAGATAAGACGACATTCTCCAAACCCACAGCACACACAGACAGCACGGAGAGATCGGACGAGAGCAATCGAAAGAGCCGCTCAACATCCAGATCAATAGAAACAGGTCGATAGAGCGGGAAGCGCAGAAAGAGAACTACAAATTGGTGCGATAACGGAGTAGAATAGGATTTTGTCAGGGGTAACCTGCCCAGGTATAATTCTCCGGCGTTAACGGAGCACCAGTTAGTACGCGCTAGGTTCGCCATTAAGTTAGGTTAGATTCGTACCTTCGGTGTTGTCCGTACGCGTTGCAAACGGCCGAATGCGACGGTAGCAGTGCGCTGTGACGAGGCAGGTGCAAACGACAAGAGGTGTGGCCCATAGGTGTGCGTCTGGCGAGGGCAAGGTGAAAAATATTAAAGGTGCTAACGGTGGGACGAAAAGTGGACGCATTCGGCAGGAATAGTGAGAGTGATCCACCGTGAGGAAACCCCGATAGACGGAAAGAAAGATCCAAACCACCGGAAGGTGTTAATACTGAGAATCAATAAAACATTTGCTACGCAGCACACGGTGGTATTGGCGAGGCACAAGGGCATAACGTCCACCGCAGAATTAGGGTATCGGCAGTGTACTAGACAGCGGATAGACAAAACCGTCGAAGAATGGAAATGCTAGCCACAACCACACTAGCAGCCGGCATCAACGGGACGCTTTCGCTGAACCCCTTCGAAGATGGCGACGATCATGCCGATCACGACGATGAAGATACGCCAACGATAGCCAAAGTGACCTCGATGGTGGTGCTGTTCAGCGTCAGCATGGTGTGTGGCCTTGTGCCGTTTAAGCTGGTGCGTTGGTTCAACCTCAATCCTGCCTCCCCGTCCGGTGGTACGCACCTGTTCCTTATCCGGCTGCTGTTATCGTTCGGCGGTGGCGCTCTGCTCAGTACCACCTTCCTGCATTTGCTGCCCGAGATTAATCACTCGATTGCGGACCTGGTCGAAACCGGAGCGCTTCCCGAACCGGACGATCTTCCATTTCCGCTCGGTGAGTTCCTGCTGACGAGTGGCTTCTTCATGATTTATCTGATCGAAGAACTGGTGCACTGGTGGATGCATCGCCGTTCTGCCAATGCTCGTGCAACCAAAGTCGAAAAGAGTGTCGCAGGTACAATGGTCGTCGAGGGTCATAGCTCCAAACATGACCTAGCGCATGGACATTCGCACGTCGGTAACATTACTGCCGTCTATCCTGTGACGGATATTGATGGGACACCTACGGGGCTTGCGGTGAACGATGTACCGACGCCGGTCCCAGTGTCTAGCGCGAACGGACCACTCCGAGGATTGCTGATCGTGCTCGCGCTCTCCATCCACGAGCTGTTCGAAGGGTTGGCCGTGGGTTTGGAACGATCGCCTTCAGCCGTGTGGCTACTATTCGGGGCCGTCGCCTCGCACAAGTTCGTGATCGCTTTCTGTGTTGCGTTCGAGCTGCTGGTAGCGGCCGTAAAGTTCCGCATTGCCGTCGCATACATCTTCGTCTACTCGGTGGTCAGCCCGCTCGGTATCGGCATCGGGATCGCGCTCAGCTCCGTCAGCTCGGACACGAACCAAACGATCGAGGTCGTGTCGGTGATACTGCAGGGCCTTGCCAGCGGTACGCTGATCTACGTGATCTTCTTCGAAATTCTGGCCAAGGACGCCGGCCACAGTCATGGTGGTGGTGGTGGTGCTGGAGGCAACGACAACGAAGCGCATCGGCACGGTGACGATCATCAGCATTCGGTGTCGCCCACGAACGGTCTGTGGCAGTTCTTGGCTGTACTGGCCGGGTTTGGTCTGCTGCTTGGCATCAAGGCCGCAAGTGAGTAAATGGGCAGGGGAGAGGCACAGATCCTCCACACAAATATGTAGCGTTACCGTACAATTAGATAATCCCCCTATATATGCATATTATCATACGAACCAACTCCTCGGTGGAATAACTTAGCGCGTACTAAATTAAAACCCCACCGAAGACTTCATTCCGGCGCGTGTTGAAGCGTTTTATTCGAATGTGGTTGAAGACGACGGGTGCAACAATTTGTATCTTTAATTGCCACTAATGAGTTTACGGTTTGTCTTTCACGTTTGGAAGGAAAGAACGGTTATTTCATGTCTCGGCACATAAACATATCGACCGATACTGTTATGTTCGGGGTTTTTACGCTTTTTACTCTGGCCAAAAATGAGGACAAACAGAGCACCAGAACACTTGCTCAAATATGATAAATATTCCCTACGGGAGCGAGAGCGATGACGTTCTTGGTGAAGCACGTTAGATAATAGTGTTATCACGCTTGGTCTGACAAATTTATGGTTCAACCTGGTATGACGAGTGCATTTTTGGGAATTTTGTGATGATCTCTTTAGCTTATCTTTAAGGGCTTTTAGTATCCGTCCAGTATGTTATGAACTCATTTAAATAAAAAAACAAAACCACCTCACGAAGAATAGCGCACGATCGAGATTAATTAACCTGTCGCAGAGTGATTCACCCGCAAGTCGAGTCGATAATGTGCATTAATTGTACAATCCATCATTAGCGCACATCACTTGATCAATTAACTGTCCGGCTTAGCACGTCCTCATTGCTCGTTCGCTTTTCAGGTGTTTAAATGATGTAAAGTGTCAGTTTCATAGACTCTGTTCCGCGCCCCCTCTATGAGACCCCATTCCGCCACCAAGAAGAAAGCCTTCTAGTGTACTTGTTGTTGTTGAGATCGAGTGCACTTCTCTCGAGTGTCGGCATCTAAATGAAGTCATGAGTTGATCGGTTACTTAACTGCTTAGAACTTCCTATATTACAGATTTTTGTTTGTTTGCCTTAAAACGTTTTCCACTATTTCCTTATTTTCTATTCCAAACGCCCTACACATCGCCTTAATCTGGGTGTGTTACATTGTAAAGCACCCCCAATCCACATTATCCCCGATAGAATAATCAGAGTGCTCAATCAAAATTGGAAGTATGTGCCGTTATCAGCCCCGTTATATGGCCATCCGTTTACGTTCGCTTTGTCTCAGGTTAACGATGATAACGGATGGAAGGTATTTATCGAAGTCCAATCGATGTCTTCTAAGCATTCGACGGCCCTTTTGAGTGCAGCCCAACAAACAAAACACCCATCCAGCGCTATCGGCTTGACAACAGCCGTTTCCCAACCCCGTTAAGTCGTAGCACAGTGTTGGGTAAATAGAGGAAACGGACGGTAAACTTATTCTCTTGAGGTTTTCCGTTATCATACAGGCCCGTTAAAACAATGTAACGAAATAACGGCGATTACCCATCACCAACTTCCACCGTTATCATCATCAGCAGGAAGGAAGGTGATGGTGGTGCAATAGTGGTTGGCCCGCCGTTAGGCCGTTAATGTCGTTGGCGATATTAAACATCAAGTACCCAGTACACCAACCGGTGTGATAAGATAATGGCCATGTCCAGACACGCAGGACATTCATTCAAGATATTGTTTAATGCTGGAAATTCACGAACAACGGCACATCAGCAATTCACGTCAATGCGCACTATCAAATGCTCGGGCACGCGTTTTACGGCTTATCGTTAATAGCTTAACGATGAAAATCGATTTCTTTTTGGGGACAAATTGCACTTACACAACTATTCTGTTTTTTTTTTTTGCAGCCGGCCACAGCCATGGCCATGGCCACAGTCATGGAGATGAGGACGAACACGATCATGACCACTAAGGGAATGGGTGGACGCACGTAGAGTAAGACTGTTGGCGAGTGTCTTAACTAATGCCATGATGATTTTATCGAACGGAACGGAATGCGGAGGAATTAGCGGAGGAAAGTTTATGTTGTAGTATACACGTTAGGAGGTTATTTTTTTTTTGTATAGATTATAAAAGAAAGAGATAGAGCAGGAGGGGAGATCGTAAGCGTGCTCTAGCGCTTACTCGGCCCTAAGTGTGCCTAACCGATTGGTGTAATAATCGACAATGTGATACAATTTATTAGACACAAATATAAACCCGAGATGACAGTGCCAGTTAAAGTAGTATTTTCTAAAATGCAAAACAAACAAAAAACACGGAATAGATTATTGAGAAAAGAAAACCATTACGGGTTCACTTACATTACAGCATTAGCACAATTGACTAGCAAAGTTGTTTTATTCAAATAATATCATATCGCTTTTCCAAATATCATAATAATGATCAGCATAATATATATATGTATACTATCTTTTTAGTAATACACTTATGGAATTGTCTCAAGCAAGAGATAAAGAGAGATTACTTAGTTGGTTTTTAATGGATGGATTTTATCTACGACCACCTGAGATCACCACGGTAAAAGAGCTAACTTAAATTGACTAGACAGATTCTTTGGTAATTCTCGGCAACTCTTCCCTTCGTTCGCCAAAAAACAAATAATTAAGCAATAATATAAGCCTCTAGTACTTTAATCGTAACACAACGGACGAATCACACGAAGGAATGATAGAGATAAGATCACTGGCTCACATAATCTCTTAGCAAAAAACTTGGAATTGTGGAATCATTTTGAAGGTAAAGTTTTAAAGAAAATGTTTGTTTTTACTTACGACCCGCGATCCTAGCTAAACCGTTTGGTTCTTTAGTTTTGATATATCCTAAATATGTTTGTCTTCAATAAGTTCTCCAAAGCCATATTAGCCTCATGTGTCAATGGTTGCAGTGCATTAGCATTTGGTCGGTTGGTCATTTGTGGAACACAGCGCCTGCTCAGTGCGCGTTCGTTCAGAATGTTTGCGCATTGCGACATATTCCACAACCTAAAGCGAACTCCTCGCCCGTCGGTGGATGAACGACGTGCAGTGGGCACTCTTCCCCAGTCAGCTGTGTCGCTTTGGGACCGGCCGGACAGCGCGGTAACTTCCCCTTCGGTAGGTTAGTCAAGCGCTGGAAATCATCGTGACACGTGTCGCAGAAGTGCGTAGTGCCGAAGCAGAAAAAGACCGCCACCGAGCAGCAGTACCGACATTTGTACTCGAGAAAGTCCATACCGTGCTTGGGGCACATCTTTGCCTTGGATACGTCGCTGCAACCTCCGCATACGAGTTCTTGAGGATTGAAGTTTTCACCCAGTTCGGCATCGCAACGTGCTTCGCCTCCGTAGTACGCCTGTGGGAAGGTTGTAAATGATATTAGAGAACCAGCAAACTGAGGGCACCTTTTCCGCCATTACCTTTCCACACTGACTGCAGACATAGTACGCGTAACGTTCCATCGCGTACCGCGTTGGGTCTGTTCCATCGGCAGTCACAGCTTTAGCTAATCCTTCATATTCCAGCCTAAGGAAGATCACAGAACCAGGACATTAGTAAAGTAAAGCAAAGGACACCCGGCAGTATAACTTCACCTCATCAACGCCTTTCGTTTGACATCCTGTCGCAGCGCGACGATCGGTGCCAAAAATGGTTCTAGCGACGGATGCTCAATATCCACCTTACAGATGGGGCACTGTGCAAAGCCAAAGCTTATCCGTGGCCCGTTCCATCGACGCATCAGGACGGTTTTGCAGCAATGGTAGTGGAACACGTGACCGCAGCGCAGCTGAATGGACGGTGCCGTACCGAGTGTTTCCGTGAAGCAGATCATGCACATGTCCTCACCGTCCTGGGTCAGGCGGGGCTGCCCAGTGGCCCCATACTGACCGGCATCACTCTCCCCAGACAGACAGTTCGGCACCAGGCACGGTAAGCATTGTCCTTCATTGATAATGCCACCGCACGCGTGCCCACATCGTGGATGCACCTTGGTGCAGGACACCGCACCATACTCCTGGCACTGGGCATCTGGACAGATGTTACCCAATGCCAGCAGACCGCTGCTACCCGTAGCACCACAGAAACGACACACGCCAACACCGGTTGCCGTCACCGGTACGGTGCTACAGCCTGCGCTCGGATCATGCCCGCGGAACTCGAGCATACCCTTCAGAGTACGTGAATCTACCACCGCCCATAACCAGTAGAGTTTGGCCCGGCCACAACTTTCGTGAAGTTCCACCCGAATTGCATCCTGTTCCTCCTTGCAAACCTACAACCGACAAGTAGACATTCGGTTAGAAAGATGCACGATCGAACTTGCCTGAGAACTTACCGCGCGATGATGATTCCTAGTACGCCGATTAAGATGCAATACACGATCACAGTCCGCACACAGCGATCCACACAGAGCACAGTTGAGGACGGCATACGTGACCTCATCATCGTGGTTGCTACAAAGTGGCCTGTTTGATTCCGATTGTCGATGCCACTGATTGGAAGACAGTCTGCAGGAAGAGAAATAGCAGGTAATTAAGCCAGATACTAGCACTTGCTATAAAAATGCTATAAATTATAGCATCACTTAACGCACCGATCTATTTGTTCGCGATCGATCACACAAAGAGCCGCTAACGCTAACCAAAGTGTGGCGGTACAGATACATGCATCCGCACTACGTCGATACTCCTCCTCCAGTTGGGTCACATTCAGCAGACAGCTAGCTACAGCTGACCGACAAGCCGTTGCCCATCGCTCGGATAACTTTCCACTGGCCATATCGCGCACCAGTGCGATAATGCTCTCCGCCTGCTTCGCTGCGATCGAACCTCGCAGATACCAACGATGGCGCTGCAGGCGACTAACACTTCCAGTGCCCGTAGTAAGAATCTGCGACGAACTCGAAGTAACGCTTGCCAAACTAACGACCGTAGTGGCAAGTGACGATGGTGGAGCAGTTTGTTGTGCTTGCTGGTGCTGTCCATTCGAACCGTTCTTTACTTTTACCTGCACCTGTAGGGATTTTGCTATTAACGCTAGCAGCACGTCTAGCAAAGCTTCCGAATCGGACTCGACGGAATAATGTTGATTCGGAACGCTACTGTCCGTGGTGTTGTGAGGAACGTTATCCGATGGAAGCTCCGGTAGTATACGGCGGATCAGAGCCGTCACTTGACGCTGGACACGATCGCTTCCCGTATGGGCAAGCGATAGTAAATCCTTCAGCAGATGATGCTGTTGCGAGAGATATGTACGCCCAACAGAACTTCCGGAAAGCGCGAGAACCTTCGTGGAGAGCAGAGTACAGGGTTACTTCCAAGAATATTTATTGTTTACTACCAACCAACCGTACACACTTACCATGCTGAGCATCTCGAAACAGTACGCATCGTTGTATGTTATGGGAATGTTACCATCTGCTCCATTCAGCAGCAGTTCCCACGCATCTCGTGCCTTCACGGTTTCGCGTTCAATCGCCTGCACCACGTGCACAATGATTTGCTTCTGAAGGTGGCTAAGTTTACGACGGCTAAAAAGAATACCAACCGCATGCTCCCGCAGATCGTGTATAGATTCCGACAGCGAAGGCAGCGGGGATAGCTCCGTACTACAAGCTTCACCGGAACCACTATTTACGTTAGCTCCGCTACCGTTACCAGCTCCATTGACGGAATTTCCGATAAGTGTTGATGTTTCTTCCAGCAGCTTACCAAATACTTGCCCCGTTAGTAGACGGAATACACGAAGCGTTTCCTGCTCGCAGAGACGCGACTGAACCTGACGTGGCGTTGGAAGCGAAGGTGCACTTGGAACGGACGAAGATGCAGCATTGCCCGACCGAGTTCCATAAAGCTTCACTTGGCGTATACGGAGTGTCGCATCGGGACCTCGAATTTCCAGACGATAGTGTCCACTTGAAGTAGCTGGAGCACTAGTGCTTGCATTGGTAGAGATTGGAATCGTTTGCCAGGCACAGGCAGCTGGATCTATTTCTATCGTGCGTAATAGTGATAGTTCTCCCGTTCCTGTGACGCTGTTTAAATGTGATCCTCCGTAAAGCAGTAGCGATGTCACTTTGCACTGGAATATTACAATCGAAGGCCACCATTTACATAGATCTAAGTAGTCGTTAAGTAGTCGTGAAACTTACCGCAACATCTCGGCTGTTGTCCACATGGACAGCAATCAGCGTTAGCTGACAACCAGCTCCAGGTGCAGAAGATCCTGCCCGTCCAACCGGGATGATTTCGATCGTCTTCGGTTTACCACGATCTTCTTCATCACTTTCCCAAAACGTTTCCGTAGAGTTGTCCAGCAATGCCTGAGCGAGGGCTGGTCGTGACGATACGGTGAGCTGAAATGCCAAGTCCACGTTAGTTCCGTTTCTTAATCATTGATCTTCCTCTACTTTACCTCGTACAGATCGGTAACATCTTGAAATAGCGTTACATCGATCGGTGCCTCGTCCGTAACTCCCAGCAGATGATCGCGCACGGATTGTGTCTCCAGGGCGCGTTCCTCTTCTTCCTCCGATTTTGATAGGATGCGCGATATATTGCCAAACACATTCACACGATGCAGGAACTGATGATCGGACGGTACGAAACGCAATCCGAAACACTGCACCGCCATCCGCTGCAGTGGTGATCCCAGCGGAAAGTGTAACGTCAACTCGGATACAGTCGAGAGGAAGGCGTGCAATGCGCGGGATATTCCACGTCCCAGATGACCTTCACAGCTGCTCGCTGGATGCTCTAGACCAAGCTCAGAATCCGCATCGGTAGGATCGATGTCTTGATCGCTGGTAGTAAGTGCCGACACGAACCACCACATAACGTCATGCAGTCCGATCGGTTCCGTGAGTTGCCGTAGTAGCCAGTTAAACCCTTGCAAGCTATACCTGTGGCAGAGCGAACGACGCAACTGTCTTATCAGCAATCGACGCAATCGTTCCAGGTTGTGTCGCTCCAAAATGAACACCATTGCTGGACGTCCTAGAAGACCCGCTTGGGTGCCATTAGCAGTCGCTTCTCCTGCAACCCCACCAATCGGAGCACCAACGTCCAGCGGAACTAACCGGCGCAGATTCTCGGATGGATGATTCAAGAGATTCGCATCGGAACGTTCATCTTCCCGGCGCTGTCGACGTCGCAGCACCACCGACGGTCCTGCTCCCTGTCCCATCGATACACTGCGATGAAACTTTCCACCCGACAGTGGCAAAAAGCTCCCGGAACCTCCATCATTCGGAAAGCGTGCTGCTGTCTGTTGGGTCACCTCAGAGTCCACAAACGTTCCCAGACAGGTAGGTCTTTCGGGAGGTGCCGGCCATTCCGATGCGTCCGTTACCTCGGTGAGAGATGCTTCGCTGTGGCCCGTTGTGCTGGCACTACAAGCAGATGATTCCACGGGAGCAAGATCCAGCAGGAAGAAGGCATTTTCCTTCATCATTGCAAACAATTCGGAGGGTAGCGTCGACCGGGGCGGTTCATTTCTTCTTTCCGCCGCTGCCGAAAGTGCTGCCTGAGGTCCGACGGGCAGTGGCACCGGAGTGGTACCTTCGTATCGCTTACGACATGCTTCACACAGTAGATACCAACTTGAGACACCATGACCACCGTCTCCACAGTCTCCGGCCCAACCTTCGCAATACACTCCGTTCGAATTGTAACCTTGACCTCCTGCAGGACGTCCACATCCAGGATGGGCCAACCGCATGTGATACGTTACGGGAATTGAGTGTAGTACGGTACGGCAAAGCTCACAATAACTACCGTCCGAGGCAGAACCACCGTTAGGAGGAGCTGTTGTAGCGGCAGCCGCCCCAGTTCCCGTGGTAGCTGCAGCTAGCGTTAGTCCACTCTTGCTAGCCACTATCGAGGTACCACTCGCTGGTGGGATGGTAGTTCCCGCATTCGTTACTGCCCCCGGCAACGAACCACACTCTTTCCCATCATCGTTCCGCTTGTCGTTCGAGTTCGTTTCGACAAGCTGCACAAAGTTGGAGCCCAACTGATCCCATAGATGCACCAAACAACGCAAAGCTACCGGTGGAACGGGATTTGAAACTATCGTTGCCGAGGGTCCTCCCCCATCGAGCGCTATGAATCCGGCACCTATTCCCCGATGTCTTCGATTCATAATGCACCGATTACCGCTACGCTCCAGTGCGTCCAGAGTGGCATTGGAAAATTCTACCGAGTGACGCTGCAGTACCTTCTGTTCGCGGGTCAGTACAGCCGGAATCGGTAGCTCAGTCGTCTGATTACCAATTCCAACCGGACCAATCCCAATGCCCGCCGTCTTTGAAATGGTTGGATGAAACTTGAGGAAAGAAGCGCAGGCCATCGCATCGTGTACGAGCCCTTCGTGCCACAGGAAAGCCGCAAACACGGCACGTAGCGTTTCCGCAACGGATGGCGAAAGAGCCCGCTTGGGGAGATGTTGATGAAACGATTGCTGCTGCAAATCTTGTTGCTGTGCTTGTCCATGGGGAGCATTCGGTTGTTGCTGCTGTTGCTGCTGAGTGGGACTAGCTGATGCATGATGTGGTGATTTTGTTGGACCAGTTTCCTCCATAAACGAACCCTCAGTTCCAGAACGATGGAACCACTTCTGGAGTGCCTTGGCGCCTCCACCGACAACTTCCGACAGTGCAGCAGTTGCAGCCTTTCGGAAATCTCCATAGTTGATCGTGTTCTCGTTCTCTTCACCGTCACCCTCACAATCGTCCGCCTCAATATCCTCAACTGTGTCGGCGACCGAAGGCTCCTCCTTGGCAGTGGTATGCTCCAGCAGTACCTTAGTCGAGCAAGTGTCCACAATTGGATGGAGAAGCGTTTTACCCAGATGTTGGTTGTACTGTAGACACCAGGCCTCCACGGGGAACCAGGACGCAGGGCAGTGCTCACGTATGGATTCCGCAGTCAAGCGCACCCAAACACCGTCATCATTTTCGAGCTAAACGTGGACAAAAAATGATCAATTACGGATTCCTTTCAAATGAACTAAACAGCTTGGATCAAACCTCAATAAACTGGTGACGATAAAATTAACTTCCAAATTGAAACGTACCTCATCTCCGTAAGCCACGATACCGTTCGGTCGTACCACACCGATCTGCTCCGACTGCAATGTTGGATGCAATCGTACGCGCAAGCCAGCCGAATTCTTGGCCAAGAATTTACGCAGCTTCGTTGGTGGGTGCACTTTCTTCAGCCCCTGTCCAATGCCCGGCATACCCTTCTCTCCACCGTGCAGCTTGGGCAATCCACCGGATGCACCACTTCCGCCGGCACACGTGCCAACACCACCACCTGCCCCTCCTCCTCCGCCACCACCACCCGCACCGCCAGCATCAATTACCTCGAGGCGGTAAATTTCCTCCTCGTCCTCCACCACCACCGGCACACCGTCGATCTGTAGCGTGAGCTCGTACGCACCCGCAACCATCGGCGTCCAGACGAAGCCGTACTTATTTTTACCCAAATCATTGGCCGTCAAGATCTCCGTGGTGGCGGCCGTCGTGATGCTGGCGCTGCTCATGTTCGCCGCGTACAGACGCAACTCCTCGAACGAGTAGCCATGATACGGGCGCATGGCGCTGATTGCCTGCAGGCAGCTCTTTTCCTTCTCTTTGTACGTTGGCTCGTAAGGCACGGTCGGTGGCGTGGCGGTCGGTGTTCCGGGTGACACTTTTGGCGTGATTACGTTAACTGATGTGTCGCGCCGAAGGGATGCCTTCACTTCAATCTGCACCGTTGCGTACGAACGAATTGGAGTGCGCACAAACAATTGGCGTTAATTTTGAAAATTGTACTTACATGCTGAATGTACTTTAGTACGAGAACGTTTTTAACTTGCTTACCTTTATGCCGGGAACAAAAATCTCTTCCCCGTACTGGTCGCGTGTTTCCAGCCGAAAGTGTGATGGCCAACCCGCTCGGAGTGGTGGCGCTTGGGGAGAAATAATTTTAATCTCACAACGGCTCGGATCCAGCCGCGATTCGGGCTGTAACCAGGCGGCCAATCGGGCGCCAGGTGATCCTGCCGCCACATATATAAAGTCACGCAGGAACTGTTTTTCGTAATTCTTTTCACTATAAAGAAGAAAACGAATAATTTCAATTATTTTGGGACAATAATACATTATTTTAGTAAAAAAATTATAAAATAATTTAAAAACAAAAATTATGACCACACCGGAACCATCGTGCATCGGAGTTTCTCACCCCTCCGTACGCAAGAGCAATCTGCGCACGCAACTCTGTCTCCTTTGTTTGGTGCCTGCAAACAGTGCATGCGCGACAGTGTGTGCGTGTGGCCGCCGTACGATCATCGCAAGTGCGACCTGCAGTACCACTGTACGCACACTAACGCTGCGCTCTATCGTTCTGTAGCGGAGTGGGTGCGGCCTCTTCGTCTGGCCCATTCGTCGTAGCGTACTGCTCCATCACGTACGCGTACGCTCCCGAACGAGATGTGCGATGCACCTGACAAAGTGACCCTGTTTAGTTGTGATAAAGTGTCCATTATTGCGTGCGTACATCTAGTTTAGCTGGAGAAGACATAATCCACCCCAGTCGTAGAAAACCCTTCGTGCCTTCACCCCATGGTGGTCGATTGCAACACATTTGACATTCATCATCAGCTTTATGTTTTGTTTTTCTTGCGGCCATTCGGTTTTGTTTTGGTGATCGGTGCGCGTGTGAGAAAATGTCAGAGGTTGCTAGATACGCAGGAGCAGCAGCCGTTTGTGCAAGAGAGCAACAGATCGGACGGAAGGGCCAGTAAAGTGCTACCACAGAAAGGGAACCAGTTCTGTGTTTGTGTGCATGTCTGTGCTTTTTTCTCCCTTTTCCCATGGTTGATTAGACCTGGCTCCACGGCGCAGTGATTAGACGTTAATTGGTTGTAAAGTGATAGGTGGTGTAGCAAACAACCGACGGTCAAATCGCAGCATGCCACAATTAAGAAGCATCGACGAATTCTGCAAACAGAACCATTTCGATTGAGTGTGGAGCACTTTTTAACGAAACGGTGCATAATTACAGTGAAGTAATTAAAGTGATATTTTCTGTAACGAAAGCGTACGTGTGGTGGAATGAAATATTAACTTCCCACCATTGCTGTTGTTGGGTAGGGCTAGCAAACTAACCAACCAGTAAACAAACAAACAAACAAAACAGTCCAGCGCATTACGGAATCCCGTCCGTTTATTTGTAGTGTTAATTTTTACTTTTGTAGAAAAAGGAGTGTTTTACACACACACACACACACGAACATACGTCTACAACTTATTGCTAAAATCCATATTTGCCAGCACGCAGTGTCTTGATATTCACATTCGCCCGCTACATGATTCATCGGTACATCG
>AXCM01005988.1:0-17973 GCA_000473375.1 Anopheles culicifacies
AAAAAAAAAATATCGGTAAAGCACAAACTACCACAACCTTCTCATAAAATGGATACTTTATCGCGCAACATTGTTCACACCCCGCGTCGCATCGTGGGCCCGCTCATCACACATATCGATTGGTTCTTACGCTTGGTCAGCTTGCGATGCAGCCACCACAAAGCGGTAGCCATATCGGGGCAGAGCGTTGCATAAGTCAAAGGCTCCCGATACTCCAAAACGTTGGCTGATCGAGCACGGGACCTGGAACCGAAAGTGTATCTCTTATTTCCTGTGCCAAGTGCTTCGGTGTCGTATTGCAGCCCGGGTGGGGGGAAACCGCGATTCGGTAAGGAGTTTTGAGAAATGGCTCCAGTTGTAGTACTTCCAATGAAGGAAGAGAAAAATTTGCCATATATCACACGTCTAGTCTAATGGTTTTCCTTTTCCCCTCGAACGGTAGCTTATCTGTCTACCAAGGTACCTAGCAGTAGACGATAGATTTAGGACCCTAAGCTAGGCATTACTCAGGACACTTGTATCAGGCAGTAAACAAAAACAAACTTTATCACCCTGCTGAACGACTTTCCAGTATCTTTCTTTCCTAGAACTACATCGCTTTAATCCGCTGTTGTAGGTTATAGCTTGCATTCCCTCTTTTTAACCTCAAACCAAAACGCCCCTAAGATGACCTTCCGTACTGCGCTTTTTTATCTTCATGAATGAATCCACACGAGCACCTTGGAAAGATGTTCGTTCTTTTGCAATACCTTCAACCGCTTTTCCTTTAACCTTCCGCGCACAACCTCCGAGAGTTGCGTATGTAACGGCAAACTTCGTAAACAAAAAACCTCTCACGCTATATTTAAAAAGTGAAAAGGAAAAAAATAGCCTATCGTCTCTGGTAGCGATGCATTTCCTTTGCGGTACTTCTGTGGTCCCAAGCCACGCGAGTGCATTTTTGTAGCGCGTCATCATAACTTGGTTCCAAGGTGTTTAGCACCTTCAGATACCCTTTGCTTGGGGATGCTAGGGTGACTTATCCGGCACCGTATTCCGCAGACACTCCCGGTCTGTGTCCCTGATTACGCAAGAAGGGCAGACCAAACATAAAGTGTTTTCCAAAAAGCCTTAAAAACGTGTGGACTGATTAAGCAAAGCATAGTAGCTATTTTATGAGACTGGTGCAGCAAGTGGATTTAAACAAGCAAAATCAAACGTTGAAGAAACCTAAATCGCATTTAAATAGTATCTAGAGAAGATAAATGCAAGAATTGTCTTTTAAAGCCAATATTTACCATGCAGAATTTCATAGGAATTTTTCGGTGTGTAACCTTACCTGTAACGAGAGAAAAATAAACATTTAGGATTAGATAGGTCTTCACAAAACAAGCATATTTTGGTAACTTAATGTAATCTTCTTGAAAATAATTTAAATAATTTTGGATACAATTAGCTCTTAGGCAAAGAATTTTAATAATTAAAACTATAATTTACAACGTGCTTGCATAAAACATCCTCAAGGATACGGGCAGTCAGCTCCATCAGCTAATACGTTATTTAAAAACGGCTTGGGGACCTAAATTAGGCTTAAAAGTTATCATAATCTTTTATCTTCTCATGGGATTTTATGATGTAATGAAAAACAATATCTCAATTATTACAACAACAAAGAAGCTGAGGGTTGAGGCAACAAGATCTCTATCAAATATTGGGTAATATATCGGAATCAATTAGTTCATGTCCATGATAAGTTTGAAGAAATATTCTTCTTCTTCTTCTTTGGCTCTACAACCTCGAGAGGTCTTGACCTCTCCCATTTCTGGCTTCCATGACTTGAATGTACCCGTAACAGGATAGTCAGTCCTGCGTACGGGGGAACGGCCCGAATGGGATTCGAACCTTGGTCCTGTCCGTTCGAAGACCGGCCCCTCGGTCTCCTCGGCCACCGCTCCTTGAAGAAATATTAACTGTAAGAAAATTTATGAATTTGCAATTCATATCATCCAGACATGCAAATAATAAAAGCTTCAACAAATCTATAATTCTCTAAATTTTTCAAAGAATAAATTCTTCTCAGGTTCAGTTCTCAATCTTTGTTTAGAGACATAGGTATGACATAAGACATATTACTAGACATTTAAAAATCACTTTTATAATCTGTTCAAAGTAAAATTCTCAAACATCAACTACATCTACAATACAAAAAAAAGAAAACACCGCCAATTGTTCTATAAATAGGACCCAAAGCAGACTCCAGTAACATTTAATGCCGTGAAAAATAGGTTGCACCAACCTTAAACGATCGTTACGAAACAAAAAAAAACCCTTCTATCAGCCCGCCCAAAACCGCAGACATGGGTAATGGTAGAATTTTTGAAGTATCATCCCCAAAACAATGCGTACCTCATCAACCGAATTCCTCTAGGAAAGGCGTGAAGCACAGCTTGTTGCTGTTAAGTAGCGATTAGATAGGAAGCCGACAACAAACCAGAATCACCATCATCCTCTCTTACACACACACACACGCGGCACAGAAATCGTGAATTGCCAAACGGTGCGAAAATTAAAACCGACGCAATCCACAAGAATGGCCACGGTGTAAAAGGGGGGAATGGATAAAAGTCTGACTTTTTTACCCATTGCCCCGATTCTCGCGGGTTGCCAAGCGGGAAGAATACGAGATACGGATACGGGAGGGAAAGAACCGACCGAAACCATTTAACGGGACTTAATATGATAAATTCCAAAAAAACATCCTACACTTCGCCATTCGTACTCCGAACGGCAGAATGTGGTATACGCTGCTTGGACACATTGGACACCATCCGGACCTGAGCTTACGCTTATGGTGATACCTCATGAAAACCGTGCGGTAGTAGTAATGTGCATCAGTCAACCCGGGGCATCCAGCTCAGCTACCGGCACAGCACGATACGCAGCAGCCGTCCTCCTCCAAGGAAGGTGCCACTCCCGCTTACAAAATATGTCCTCCTTTTTCCACCCAGTCCAACACCGGCTACCGACAACAACATGATCGTAGCTTCTTTCAGCTTCTTTACGGGCCGGTTGAAAATGAGGTTTTCCACGCGCCCATGCTCACCACGTACGGGAAGGTATCAAAGCAGGGTAATTATATGATTAACATACGCGCCACATATGCGACGGCGGTACACACGGCGTCATCACACGCGAGATGGTAACGCGCCCACCGAAGTAACAGCAAAACACCACCGTCATCATCATCGTCCCGAATCCAACGAACGAAAAGAAAAAGAAAAACACCCCAACCGCAGCATAAGAACCGAGATGCCTGCTAGAACCGTTTGCCTTCGAGGACGCGCTTTGGGGTCAGCTCGCATCAGCTCGCACGGGGAAAGCGCGCAAAATATGTATGAAATCGTCACCACGGTGCGGTGGTTAAATGTTCGCTAAACATGAATCCGTTCCGCGACATGTTCCACCCTTTCACGTCAAACGCTGTCGCAAGAAAGCGCATCGCCCCGAGCGGTGTCTCTGCAACCGAAGACGTTTGGGTGTAAGAAGCGTTTAATTTGCATGTACTGGCTACCGGGCAGCGGGATGTTCTCCTCCGGCCGGCAGGTCTTCATCTCTTCATCCTGCTGACGATGCTCGATGTTGATGAGATACGAGACCCACACGGAGCGAACGCACTGGCACAGATGCGTAACTACTTAGCGCGCAACAAACCGGTCAATCTTTAGGCGAAACGTGACCAACTCCGAAGGACAGTTGTCCTGTTTGGGGTAAACGATTTCCACAAACTGGCTTCGACCAAACCGCTTCTCCTGCTATTGGAATTCACAAAACTACATTTTTCCTGCGCGGCTGTATTACTAACGTGTTTACGAAATGGCTAAGTGAGCGCATAAACTGGGCCAGTAAGTCAAAGCCGTTTAATGCGCTCTCCAGGTACTACACTGTGAGGTTAGATTATGCAAGCCACCAACAGTAACGGCTCTTGTATCGCACTAAACGCACAAGATTGTGATACTTTGATAAAGATCTTGTAAAATAAAAGCCGGCACGCTCAGAGAAAAAAGCGGGCTATAATCAATTGTTTCAATATTTTGAAAGCAAAATTCATAACACGATAATGATAGGGCTGTAAGCATATTGTGCCCTCCGATAAGCATCGTCCCGTTTGAAGTTGGGGACCTTGGGATATTGGAAACGAGAAAACAACCACTTTAATTTGGAACCTCAGGCGATTGGTTGAACTGTTTGAGTTAAATTTTATTGCAAATGGAATTAAATTAAATTGCTGATCGTGAGTTTTACAAAAAATTGAGTTCACATATTTCTTCTACAATCTTTCTTACTTGAAAGAATTTACGCTTGATCTTCAGGACCAGAATTAACAATTCCTAATGTGTCTGACTCCGACTCCGGGGTTTGGGTAATTGAACCGAGGCGATGACGGCCCTCTCTCACACGGCTGGATCTGAGTTCAATATCCATCCGGACCGGTTCGTCCATAGTGAGGACTGACTGGCGTGGTATAATTAAGTTATGTAAGCCAGAAATGACTAGAAAAGGTCATTAGAATAGGCAGGTATGACCGAGAATAGGCCGTTACGTTAAAGAAGAATTGGAGTGACACCAATCGAAGTACACAATAAAGTATTTAATCATTTATTTCCCAATAACTTGATGACTTCCCAGTCAAATGAATCATCAATGTTGTTGTGATCGACATTTTGATTATATTTTTCAGATTCAGTTTGAAGAGATAATGAAGCGGGTTAATTGAAATAAAATAAATACAGAACATATAGACAGATCTAAGGTAGTCATTTGAAAGCGGCTCGGTAGCCTGAGAGATAGCGTGCTGGTCTTCATACGGCTGAGCCGATGTTCGAATCCCATCCGGACTGTGACTATCCTGTCCTTCCGATTAGCTCAAATGTAAGCTTAACATTGACAAAAATGGCCCAAGACTTCTGGAGGTGTTGTAAAAAGAAGAAAAGAAAAAGGACAAAACATATCCATAGGTGTCTGCTCACCAGGATCTTTTTAGACCAAATGGTTAAATTAAATGGGGACCGCCAAGAATCGCAATATGTTTCATTTTGAAACATAATCTGCTAAGAAAATCGATATGATTCCATTAAACAAACAAATCGGTACCCTCATTACACCGACAGTAATCTCATTAATCTTGGACATATTTTGACTTCCCGTTTATCTCTCACGTCACAGCTTCCCTGGTAGCTTGCGGCTCGCTTTACCCTCTCACGCCTATGACAATTATGATTCCCAATTCCACACACCACCAGCATACGGGCTCACCTCAATTCAAGCCCATGAAAACTTGATGAAAGTGAGCCTGATAAGGAAAGCAACTTTTACGACAAACACGCTTCTTGTGTTTGCATACATTATAGCAGTTGGTGCGCTTGTCCGCAACCCTGCAAATGTTCAACGTCGTCCACTAGTGTCGAGTGTTCTGCGCCCGGAGCAGGAAGTGAGCAGGAAAACGGCAAATCTGCCAAATCTGATTAGACGATGAATAATGGTGGTCAATTCCATCAATTGATCATAACCATTAGTCTTCCCGAAAGGGGTGGTTTCGATCCGGTCAACCCAAACTGGTGTGGATGAAGTCGAAAGAAAGACCCAAAACCCGGGCGCAATCAGCTGGCCTATATCTTTGCAAAAGGCGCAAAAGTGTGATCGCTGTCAGTTCTTGGTTGGTGCGGTGTGGCTTAAAAGCGATGAATGAATATTAAGATAAATTTGGCACATTGATGGGTGACTCAGTACGGCGACGTATCGAGGACCTGTGCCCGGACCGTGTCGTCGTGGGCCGAACCTACTGGATTGTTTTTCACGCCTCGGGAGCTTAAGGTTCCCGCAACGGGCAGGTTGTGAGGAAATCTGAGCTACCACCCATGCCATTCGCAAACTGCCATCAAGATCAACTGCCCTCTTCCTTTCGGCAGGGTGACGTGCATTGTTCGACAGTACGGCAGAGTTAATCCCGCCTTGGTCCTTGGAATTCGTAAGCCCAAACACACAACAAGGAAAAGCTGCATTAATCTTCTTGTCCCGGGACGAGTTCGCGCGCACGGCTTTCAAAATCTGCCGCCCGTTCGAGTAGCAGTTAACCGTGCGTTGACCAAGGAGAATGTCCTCTTATTTCCGCACGCACGGTGTACCGTGTCAACGAAGCGCGAATGAAGATGAAGAGCTTTGGCACGTCGTCACGGGTGATTAAGATCAAGATCAAGTCCATTCGGCAGGCTGCTCGCCGGTGCGGTAGAGGTACGAAAAAAACGGAGGAGATTAAATGTCCGTACATACAATGCGTGTAAAATCAACGAAATCTGCGCTGCTTCGCTTCAAAACTTTCGGTGGACATCATTCGCAAATGGTGCACCCCGTCAACTCGGCCGCATGAACATGAACCGATTGATCGTGAACTGAATAAACATGGCCGAGGTAGGGCACTCGTCAACAGATGGAACTTTAGCTGCTGTTGCTGCTGCTGCACACCCTCATTTTGGCCATGGTTGAATGATGCCCTGCCCCTTCCTATCGCATGAAGGGGATTTACATGATTGGAGCTAGCTGAAAGGTAACTTTTACCGTCAGTTGTCCAAGCGAGGGAGACTTTTCTGTCAATATGAAGCGTTGTAAACACAGCAAAACGGTTCTTTTGCAGTTCACATTTCAGCGCAACCGGAACAGGGCGTAGATATTTTTGGGGAGAACAAAAATTTCAGTCCCCATTCACTGCTGCCGTTGGAATAAAATAAGATCATGCATGGTTTGCAATGAACTTGATATTGGTTACAAATATTTTTTCAAAACTTTTTTATTTTTTTAGTACAATGGTTGCCTTTCTCGAGAAACACAATATCGTTTCAATAACGAATAAAATTTCATTGACAAAAACTGTAAGTTTAACTTGAAGTTGAGAAACTGGAATGTATTAATTCTTCCTTGGACATCTAGACCTCAGATATCCAGGACTCGATCCTCTGGTCTATCCTTTTTTATGGGAGGTTGGAATTCCCGGATTTCCGCGTCTCCCATTAAATAATAACAGTCTGGAATAGACCAGAGACACTTTAACACAGAGAATATGGTTGACTGTTACAAAAGATTCATGTTAACTTTAGCTTAAGTTGTGACTGTTTAAGAAACAACTGTTCACTCAACTGTTAACAATATTTTGACATATTGATTGTTTCCTTGATAACATGGAATTCTTTCTTGAGATTTAGGATTTCTTGAGGACTTTTAAGTCAGTATTCTTAGGTCTCTTCTTACCCAAATGAAAAGTTTGATACCTTATTTTTCTTCTTCTTCTTTTATGGCTCAACAACCTCGAGAGGTCTTTTAAGCCTGCCATTCTGGTTTTCATGACAAGAGATGAACCCGCAACAAATAGTCAAGTCCTTCATACGGGGGAGAAACAGCCCGAATGGGATTCGAACCTCGGTCCTGCCCCCGTTCGAAAACCAGCACCTCTATCTTTTCGACCACCGAGCCGTTTCGGTTTAGTACTTTACAATAGTAATTTAAACGACTTCTAAACAACTCTTGCCAGTTATTATTTAGCTACGAGTAATACATGATATCGTTTGGATGTCGTGATCAACAAGATATTTAAATATTTAATATTTTTCAACTCTGACCAGAGAGAAGATTTGATTGCTGGCACTTTGAGGTTTTTCATAGTTAACAGGGCTTGAAGCAACCACTAACAACTTCACAGAACTTTAGACCTACTCTTGGAATCCTGGATATTGAGAGACAATAACACACACGTATCTTGAGAAGAATCTATGTTCTTGTGACTCTTGCTTAGTTGCTCAAATAATAGTTTTCAGTCCGTACTTTCATAGTCCAACCAGAACGATCATCGGTTAACCGAATCGTACTGCACATGAAAACTATGGCGAACCTCGCTCGAATGCAATCGTGAAGAAAAACTCCATGTGTATTTAAACATCAGCTAAGGTTTTGAATGAACGTGATTAAATAGAACAAACATTAATTTCGAAGATATTTTAGAACAAAATTAAATTTGACAATTTGGTTCTTGCAAGTCCCATCTCATATACATTATTTTAAACATATTTCGATCCTTTCTCCAAAAAGTTAGCCATTAATTCATAAATTAAAATCATTAAATGATAAATCTGATACTAAACATAAGTTGCCTAACACAAGTATTTCCAAAATATTTAACTCCTTATTATTCGATAGAAAAGGGAAAACCAAAAGCTAAAATTTCATTTTAAAACCACAAATAAATGATAAATCATGCTCACTTGTCCAAAAGGCTTAGTGCAAAACACAATGCAAAATATTAAATGATAAAAAGCTATAAGCATGAATGAACCCGAAATTCGCGAATCTATTTTTTTCAATACTCTAAACATACACAAAATCAACACCTGACAACGGTCGGCGGATCGATTTCCATCAATCTTTCATCCAACAATGCTTTCTACTGCATGTAACCTTCCAACCCCATCCGTTCGATGATGGCCGATCGCGATACGATAGCTGGGTGTGGATAGGTTTACGCCAAAACAGAACCGTAGTTCGCTTGATATGCGAACAATTGCCGACAGACTGCACCACGATTCTGACTGCCTACTCAAACTCTCGCTTCCTTTTCAACGGGGAACATTAGTGGCTGTCAGCAAAAAAAAAAGGGAATCCGCCAAACGATTTCGCTTTTCGCCATCTGTTGTAGCTTCGCGCACCACAAAATACAGTGCGTACATGTTGTTTTTGCTTCTTCCTAAACGCGCCCGCAATGTCGCCCGTTTTTTCGTCAAAGAGGAGAGTAGAAGACTCTCCTCACACGCGGTCAATAATTGAACGCGCGCCGAAAGAAAGAAAGAAAGCAGTCGGCTGCCAGCCGTTTGACAGCGATCGGCAGGTCGTCAAATCAGTGGAGCTCCAAAACAAAAAAAGACGCTGAGGTTCACCGTCGATCAAGTTCTCGGTCGCGCCCATGTCAAATTTTGCCACAGCCTGCCAGGGTCGGCCACCCCCAGGTGCGTCTCCTCTTCCTCCCAGAGATGGAAGCTGGCCCCGGAGGTGTGGTTCGACGATGCTTGGCCATTCTTTTTTTGTGTTTGTGTCTTCAGTGAAGCATTTGGCAAGCGATCAATGTTTGTCTGTCCAACCGGTCTGTCCCAGGAGTCTCCTAGGCCCGGTGGGTCTAATCCGTTTTCCCGAAAGGTGCGTTTGTAATTCAATTTAATAATAAGCCGATACGATAGTTTGATTCGAAACAGTCATCAAGCGAGTGGCGACTCCCCAAGCACCGCCCCGGTTCCGCATTCCGCGCGGATAAGGCTTTTCTGCACAAGCTTTTTTTTTCGTTCCCTTGCCTTCCCTTTTGGCTGCCCCGGCCAGAAGATGTTAATGGGCGGTCTTGTCAGCAACGCGCGTGTATATATGCGCCACGTACCGGATTGTTTTCGCGTAAATCCAATTAAAGCAAGAGCGGGAAGGCAACAAACACACACGGGGGTTCACGTGCTGTGTAACTGGTGGCCCATTGCGGCTTGTGTAGAAATTCCCGGGGCAGTGACCCGAACGAGGCAACCCTCCCCAAAAAAAAAGCAACAACTACCCCTTCAGCATTTGGGTGCGTGGTGTGTGGAGGGCGGGATAATTTGTGCAAATGCTTTTGGCAGTTTGGCGATGGAAATGGAGGATGACGAAGGTTTTGTCGGTTCATTTGAGAGTCCACTCGTCCACCGGTGGACCCGTGTGTGACCGTGAACTAGACCAACCGGGAAGGTATCACCGTACGTTGCATGTCGTCGGAGCGATTTGACTTTGACCGTTTTTTTGGCGTTGAAAGGGAGAATAGGATTCACCGTACGGGTTTGGTTTTAGTTTCTGCCCGATCAGCGATAGATTTTGACGAGTGGCCTAGTTTTCACTCATCGCGAAAGTATTTCACTTTCATTTGGCAGGACCTTAGGGATGTTGGGATTTGCGCGTTGTCTCAATAATATGTTTGGAATGTCAACAAATCGCCATTCAATTCGAAAATGGTCGAATGTTTAAAAATGTATAAGAAAATCCTAATCTCTTCTTCAAAATGTTTCCAAAAGCAGGAAAAAATATTTATTGGTACAAATAATATTTATGAATGAACGACAGAACATGAACTATTTATTTTTTGAATCGGTTTTATGGAAATTAATGCTATAATTTATTAAACAATTTTCAATGAAGCAATTGGCAAGTATTTAAAATAATTCTGAATAAACAATCCAGGCATTTCTAATAAAAAACCCTTTTCACGGTTGTTACTTTGAAACAAATAATTTATTAATTAGTTTCATAACAAAAACAAGAGCTTCATTTAACCAATACAGTCACTAAAATATAAACTTTGCTCATATTTTCTATAATGATTATAATATAATCATATTTTCTATAATACAATTTTCTATAATTTAATATAATACAAAATAATACAAGCTATTAAATTGCATAACATAACAAGTGCATATCATTTAATAAATTTTAATTTATCTTTAAAAAAAAATTAATCAACAAAACAGATTATTTATTTACTTTCAATTTGTTTATTTCGTTATTGAACTTCATTTATTTTTTTCTTTTAAATCTTTCAAAAATTAAGATTTACGTTTGTTTAGTATAATATCTATCAAAGAGTGTATCTATCAAAATTTGTCAATCCTTAAAAAGTCAACAATATAAGGAATACAAGCTTTTTGCTAGCAACAAACTGTGCTGTGAACAAAGCATTAGTTTATTACTCATTAATAATGTAATAACAAGATCACATAATATTTATTTATTTTTTGTCATTCATGACTGTCACAATATGCCATTATGAAACTATTTATTTAAAATATACAACAAAGATTGAATTTACAAAAATAGCGGCGTTCATTTCCTCATTTGAAAATAAACATAAATATTGATATATTATTGTATAAATCAAAAGAGTTCATTATGCTCAAAAAGAACAGGAATAAAAGAAAACTATTTTAAAACATTGCAAAATTTACTTAATCGAATCTTCTTGCATTGAAGCAATCAATTGAAAATCCATATCCCATTTTAAAACACCAATAGAGTTACACCAACAAAGCCTCCACAATCGCCACGGAGCACCGTCTCACCTTCATCCCTTTTGGAGAGAAACATTATGGTTCCCATTGTAATTGAAACCATTAAAACGGAACAAACAAATCGCTAGAAATGTAGATCCAAGTGCCGAGTGGGACGTTGAATCAACATCACGCTGCCTTTTCACGTGCTTCCTTCCATCTTAGATCGAATAAATTGAAAACACTTCCAAAGTCATCGAAATCGGTATTATTTCCTTCAATCACCCACCGGCGTGCAGCCGGACAGAAATTGATTCCAGTACTTCAGATTACCACAAGCACCTTTTTGATGCTTCCTCTGCTTCTTCGTGGTTGCTTTGGCACGATGAGATTATTACCATCGATCGAACGAAAGAAAGAAAAAAACCGAAACAACGAATAAACCGATCATTTAACAGCTGTTCGAACGCATCACCTATTCCGCTAACGCGGAGCGAAAGAATTGGATAACTTATCGCCCAGCGCACGATTCCAGTGCCATCGTTCATCCTTCCCTTCCCATAACAGTCTCGGTTCTCGATCGTCCACTTGATCTTCGGCGCATTGTGTGCACGATGATGCACCGAGTGTCGCTGTGGACTGCGTTTCTACCCGCAAGCGCATAGATCACGAACGTGCCCGCGCGAGCTAGGGCCCAAAAAAGGGCGTCCGAAGAGAAAACCACTCGGAAGGAACCACCCTCACCGATATACCTTACGGAGTATGCAAACGAACCCAGCTCTCCATACGTGTGTGTGTGTCTGTTTTTTTCCCTGGGTTTTGTCGTCGATGTAAAAATGGAAGAGACCCCACACACCGACCATGTGGTTCGAACGTTTTGTGCGCGTTTTATCGTGCCCAGTTTTACTCTAACCTCCTTCTTTGCTTCGACCCTTTCTCACGCAGCTGGCTGGGCTGACTTTGGAGGACTAATGCTGGAGGTTTTCCCCCCGCCTGCTCGGCAAAGGTGAAGGCTTGTTGAATGAAAATATTCACTGCACTTCACGACCAACAACTGCAATGGATACCGAACACTGTGTGGTGGCGGCTCTCGGGCCGCAGAGAGTTCATTTACAGAATGTTTATTTTTAACACTTTTCAGCTTCTTCTACCCCCTTGAAAACCGAACCTGGCAAAGTGATGAATCACCGTTGTGCTGCCACAAGAAGTCTCCTTTCGGATCTCGGGTGTCCATAGCAGCTGGAGTGTTCCTGTATCCACTTTTACGCACCAGTTCAGAACCAACTCACCGAACCGAAGTACTCGATCCACTTGAGCAAAAGAATTCGAACGAGCGACTCACCTTCTTTTCTTTTTCTTGCTGCTCCGCAAAGAAACTTCACACACACACAGCGAGCGACACAGAACAGGGCACTTTTGGATTTTTTTTTTTTCTTTAATTCCAGCAGACCCGTCACAGCTGGTCCCGAAGAACTTCTGGAGTAGCTACCACGCTCCGGCAGCAAAGTGGTCCAGAACGCTGTTTTTGCTACGCTTTTGTTCTCTACGGCACTTCGACGGCCAGGGTCGTAAATTCTGGCCACCACAGTAGAGATCCGCCACACAAGGCCCAAGATAAGGAGGTTTTAATCACTTTCGTTTCGTACGGTCGTAGAAAACAAATATAGCTCAGAACAACAGATGCACTCATGCATTCACACACACACGCACATACACACGCACACAGATACGCGCACAAGCACAATAGAAGCACAAACAACAACAGCTCCAAGACGAAACCGCCGAAGATCACACCGATCGCAATTATCGTCCCATTGAAGATGGGCTAGGGCTTCGGAATGTTGGGCGGCGTACCACCAGGCACTATGGCACGATGGGCCGAGATACACTTGGAAGATGGGCCTTAGGAATATCAACCCACCAATGATTAGACACCGCGCACCCGTGACGTTCGTTATCATAATTTACGAGCGCGTCTTTCGAGCGCCCGGAAGAAGATGACGGCGATGAAGGTTTTTGTGTTGATGCTGGTGGCCGCCAGTGGGTGATGCTGGAGCTACGAACGAAGCTGTTTCTGTTTTCACTTTCCTTTAGTCACTTCACTTAGTGCCCGCGTGCCGGCATATCGGGAGCATTTTTTTTTTTTCCACCCCGAAATGAAGGTTAATAATAATGAAGGCGGAATAGTGCTTTGAGATGTTGAGACTTAATTTAAAACCACTCTCCAGCACGGCCGCCACTTTGGCGAGGGTTGCGCTTTAAAACATTTTCAAACTGATGGAACACAACGCAGAACGGGACTCGCAACAGAAGGCACATCTTCTTGGCCTGGGATAGAAACTGTCGTAGCACTTCGATGGTTGTAAGAGTAATGCACGTCACATGAACACCTTGTCGTTGGAATGTTAGACAAGGCAGGTTTTTTTGACACTATTTTATGTTTTTTTAATAATTTCAAAATTCAAGGCACAACGAATTGAACACAGTCAACACTAGTAACATTGCCTAGCAAGCACACTCACTTCGTCACTTGCTGCTACAAGAATTAATTGTTGTAGAAAGGCAGCACAGATCTCACGCATAAGACACAAACCAACGATATTTCTATTTTTGTAAAAATGATTTTAATATTCTTTGCAAACAGTTTCACAAATGCACTTGTGGTTTTTTTGTTTTGTTTTGTGCACTATTATTGCATCGCTAGCACGGTATGAAAACAACGGTTTCCACCATTCGACGCGACGATGAAAAACGCACTACGAACGAAACTCTTCACATCCTGCCCGAACGAACGACGTTTCGAAAGTGTTGCGCTCGGACGCGTTCGCAACGACTCGGGGTTGAGTTTTGCGTTTCGCTCTTTCTCTCTCTCTCTCTCTCGCATCTCGCGTACCGAAACATTGCGGGAGAGCTAAACGCTCTGGAACTGTGCAGAAACCCACAACATGATTCATTCTTAACCGTTTTCCTACTTGATCACAAAACAATAGAATAATTCTTAAAATGACTATAAATAAGGTAGTTTACTCATTTACCAATTCTTAATCGAAGTTAGTTTTGGTCACTAACAATGCGAAGTTATGGATTAAACCCACGAAAGACGTTCTTACAATTATTCCAGCAAAATAATGATTCAAATTAATTTTTGGTTAGCTGGAAAACAGCAATTTCTCTTATTTTCAAATTTTTTTGTTATTAGACAGAGAAATAAATAAAAACTTGAATTAATAATCGCCAGACTAAACATTCAAATCATGTGCGCTATATTTTGATTTCCAAAGTTTTTCTTTAAACAGTTTCTGACAATTAAAAAAACATTTCCTAAACTTTCCTTAAAATTAATGTCCTTAAACAAATACCATCATAAACTCTCTATTAGAATGTTTAATTTTAACCAATTCGATGCCATTGTCATCCTATAGTTGAGAGAGATTTAAATTCGTCGTTCGTGATGCACGAGTTTGCTCTGAGAGATTTACTCTCGCGCCAAGAAGCTGCTCGAAAGCGGAGAAACGATCTGCTCGAATGGTGTGGTGTAACTGCGAACTTACGCCACCGGCCGATGGTACAGCGTACAATTTCATCAATGAATCGTGCTTCGGCTTGGTGGTGTAACGATTCAACACATACCTATCGAGTTGTTCGTCGCTTTGTGGTGATAGAAAAATGCTCTTTTTTTCACAATTTATTTATTATAAAAAATTGTGAATTGTGTCTTTTTTTATTTTAAAGCGAAAAACATACAGAGTGAAATGGAGAAGGAATTCTCTATCAATAATTACAATCAGAATAACGTTGCATTGATTATATGCTTCCCGAATGTGCAGCCCTGTGTTTGTTTTGCTAAACTGGTCCAAATATGTTTAAAAAATTGATTGATGTAAGACCATTTATTCACCGATCACTGATAGCTCCATTCCCGACCGAGTCGGGGGGCCAGCTTCTCCGGCAGGCAATCAACCGTTTGCTAGAATCGAAAATTATTTCTCACCCCGAGGGCAACTGCGGCCAAATTTGAATTCTGGCCCAAATTCTGAACCACAAACCTTTGGTGCAGGTGCATTGCCTCAGAATCAATCATACCCAGGGGGGAATCTCATCAATCAAGGAATGTGAGCTGTGCGCTAATCATTTCCCCCTTTTTTTGCCATCGGGGTGCATTCTGTTCGTGTGGCTCCAAGAATGGTGGCGTGATGCTGGAGAGCTAAAACCTGTCGATCGATCGTCACTCGTTCGATGCACGGTAAACTCTCGACAGGGAAAGATGCTGGCTGGCATCAAACATCAACAAACGCTTGTAAAAGTTGTAACACACGCCCACCGACAAAAGAAGCTTCCATACATTTAGTTCGCTCCACCATGACGAAGCTGTCCGTGATGATGATGATGATGGCGGTGTTGCTGTTGTTGACGATGATGATGATGCCAACCCCCGTTCGTTGGCGTCAGAAGTCGAACAATTAATCAATGTACACCGAAAGGTGGAAAACAATCTTCTCGCGTTAACGCCGCCGCTTCCACAAACGATTGGAAGTGCCAACGAAGGAGCGATGCAATAAGAATCATCGTTCTGGAAAACGGCGCGTCTCTTCGAAGCCGGTGATCTGGAAACACGGGCACGTACCAGCGTTCCTGGCGGCAGCCAGAAGAAAATTATGAACCAAACGATGATGATCTCTTTTCACCTCATCGCCACGCTTGTTGCTCTGCTGTGCTGGACTTTGTTTTACTAATTAGTGACGGTCGTACCTTGTACCTTCGTTGGCCGTTCGCTTTACGCGGCACAAAACCGGAACGCTGAACCGGAAAATGTTCTAAATAGAAAACGAGCCCAACTTTCACTGGCTCCTTCAAAGAGAGTGATAATCGAAAAAAACAAGCGCGTGAGTTCGTTGGGTTTTTTGATCCAGTTCCAGATTGGTTTGGGATTTAAAAAAAAAACGATTACGAATGACGCGTGTCGTGGGACGTAGCTATCTGCCTCATTTACATAGAACTTTCGACGCTTTAACCGAAGCGAACGGAAAAGTCAAATGTCATGGACGAGATAATAAAACTGTGGTACCAAAGGCTTACATATAATCTTTATGTGAGTAATTTGATATGCTTGTGTTTGAAGGTTTGGTCGAATAAAAGTGCAAGGCTATTATTAGTTTGAAATATTTTTGGTTGAAAAAAAAAACAGCTCTAAACAGAGAAACTTGAATGAGATATTTTCTTTTGAAATTTCCAACTTCAGGTCAAACCAACGCTTATAATAGCTTGGAAGAAATAAACAACAGTTAATGAAAATGTCTTTATTAAGCATCGGTTCCAACGTGTTTTACGTAACGCTGGCCGCAAACTCATCAATTTGTGCAAACCTTACGCTAGACCAAAAAAGACACGTCCCCAGTGCGAACGACCTTCGCTCAGGGGAGGATGCATCCCTTGTACGACGACCCCATCATTAAGCACCATAAAATACTCCCATTAACAACTATTAATATTGTCGCACCATTCGTCTACCGTTACCTAAATTATCTCGCCATCCTTCCAGGTTCCTATCGGAACCATAAGTTACCCCACTGCCTAAAAAAAATGCCAAAAATTGGACGTCGATTTTGAACAACTTTCGTGAAATGATCTGATACCGTCGGTTCGACTTCAAATCAACCACAAAAGGAGAAAAGGTTAAGTGAACCATCGAATATCGAACGATTCAAAGCAAACAGGTGACAGCTCTCCGTAAGAAAAAAAAACCCTGAGCAATCCAATCCAAAATTTGAATCTAAACTACCCCAGCGGTAGTGGTTCGTGTTTCACCCGATGATGGATCCCCTCAAGTGATCGTGCACCAAAGTTTACTTTTACCCCGGGCTTAACCATATGCAGTTTGTGCGTCCGATACAATCGCAAACGGGCCGAACACGTGAATACGGCAACTATAAACTGCAACGATCGATTGCGCAAGTGACCGGACGGTACACAGGGAAGGGGGAGGGAGGCGAAGAAAAAAGGGTTTGACGACTGTCGGTGGCTAAAAATTAATCTACCGCTTTAACCACTGCTATGCGTGCCCTTCCTTGCATTATGGGATCAAGTTCCTCCCTGCTGGAACCGTTCCGTTGGCGCACGGGAAAGAAATGGGCCTGCAAAAGGGCCACAGCACGGGGTCGAATTTCCGCGGGATTTTTTGGAAGCGTGTTTTTTTTTTCGTTTTCTCGGGGAGGATTATTTCATCGGTTACCAGCAAACAGAAACCACCGCGCATGCGCGTTCATCTTAACCACTTGCGACTAGGAAGTGGTCAGTTACGTCGAAAGGGAAAAATCATTCCGGTGGCTGACATTTGGCAAAAAAGGGAGAACCCCTTTATACCTACTACTGGCCAGTATAACGGTCACACCGAAAAGCATCCAACAGGCAAAGGGCTTTCAAAGTCCACTTCGAACGTTGTATTTTCTGTTTTGTTTTCGTTGGTGCGTTTTCAAACCCTCCATGGCAAAGGCAAATGAGGAAATTCGGTGCTGCGGTGAGTAGATTGAAACTGCACCAAACACGCTAAAAGTGTGTGATTAATTTATCTAAGATTAATTTCTGTTTTTATAGCGCCCTACATTAAACGCTGATGAACCGAAACCGCCTATAGTCTGCGTGTGTGTGTCGAGGGTAACCAAATGTAAAACCAACTTCCGAGATGCTCAGGTAAGTAGCAAACCCCCTTTGTGTGTGTGTGTGTGTGTGTAGTTCCAATCGAGCTGGGAGAAGGAAGGTAAGTGGGTGAATAATGAAACAAACATGGAAAAAAGACAAACACCACATAAAAACCCAACCTGAAGGGATCGTTAGGGTTGTGCGCTGGTTGGTGGCTCCGGACGCCCTACGAATCGTCAAAACAAAAACCGAAATGAAACATGAAGCA
>AXCM01005989.1:0-18189 GCA_000473375.1 Anopheles culicifacies
TTTTTTTTTTTTCGTTTGGTACTTCCCTTTTTCCACAAAGAACTCGGAAAAAAGGTTTCTATTGGTTGTTAAACTTTCATGAACACCCTTGTTTGGACATGTTTCTGTTTTTTTTCCTTCACAAGAGACATCTGGTAGTTAACAAAAGTGTACTAAAATGGTTGTGGAAATCCTTTGCAAATAGATTAAGAGTTTGCCGGCATGAAGCTGATAATCGAATTTCCCCTTTTTTGGTGTAATCAAACAAAATCTAGGGCTGTGTGGTTGATTTTTAAGTCTTGCTCCCTTCCATAAGAACAATAAACCAATCCCCATCAGGCGTTAATCAAACTAAAAGAAAGAGGGAAATTTTAAAACAAAAGCCCTTCCCACCATAAGAAAAATGATTGCTGATTGATTCATCGGTAGATGCGCCGTAAGCGATTTACTTTCCAGCTAAAGAAAGTATCTTCTTTTAAAAAAATGAAATTATTTCATCACTTTCTGCGCACCAGAAGCGTTTCATTTACGCAAATAAAAAAAGCCCCTCACTTACAGGCGAATTTGTTGCCGAATTGTGGTTCATTTACCAAATAAACTCGTACCTCTTAAACCCATTTCAGAATGGAGACGCCCATTCCAAGGGTGTGCGTCTCGCCAGCCTGGCCAGACCGATGGACGCCAACCATTAACGGATGCGAAATCTTTGATTTCCAATCTGGCGGGTTGGTGGTTTTTTTTTGCGTTGTTGCGTTAATTAAAGGGTTTTGATTATTATTTCAATTTATTGCATTTAGGGTACCATGGGGCAGTATGCACCTTTCGGATTTTAGTTGGACATTACCCTATTGGTGCTATCTCAGGTATGGGAATTTTCTGAGTTATACAGCTTTACATTTACAATACCTCTTCGTTTTTCGTTTCAATATCTTTCTTCTGTTTTTTTCATTGTTTTTGTTTTTCCCTTTGTTTGAGATTTCGGCTCATTGTAAACTCCAGCTCCTTCAATTTGTTATTGATTATGGGTAAATATTAAGATTAAAGATTGAACTGTAAAAGCCGAGAGTAAACAACTGTGATAATAAAATAATAATAATAATTTAAAGACAAATATTTTACCGGTTTGCTTAGGTTTTATTGTAATTTTGTCAACTTATCATATAAGGAATTTACAATCCAGGATTCGTTGGTTTTTATATGTGGAATACGTAGTTTCGTTACTTAACATAAGAGTTATAAATTACACTAAAAATTTTCTATATTTATGAAAATTTACTCAAATGCGTGACAAAACGGCTATGAACTTTAAATACAGGCTTAAAGCACCAATTTGTTCGGGGAAAATTGCATTAGTTTGTTAATTCAATGTTGACAAATTAGGCTGAATCTTGTTTTCCTTGCTATGATGTTTTTTTCCATTGCTTTCGACAGTTTTGCATCTCTAGTTCTAGAGCTTTTTATCCCAGCAGAGGCGCATTTTGCATCAGATTTAGGTGAGAATTTGCTTAAACTGTATTTAAAATTGAATTAATGTAAAATCAAATTAAGAATATGTTAATTTTATGATTTTTCAACATTAAATGGCATAGTATCTTGAACAGAATTGAAGAACTTGATAACCTTAAAAATGTAAAGAATAACTTGAAAATTTAAAATTTATGTTTCTTTGTTAGTCTGTCTAAACATAGTCCTCGAGGAATGAATTTCAGATGAATCTCAATCTTCGAATGTTTTCTTCCATTTGATTAAACAGAGGTCTAATAAAATTTTGATGAATTTATTTTTGTACAGTAAGAGTTCATTGATCAACGTATGCCCTTGGCTAGAAATTGAATCAAATTGATATGGCTGGGAAGGCCGATATTTAAAATAGGCAAGAGGAAATTAAAAATAAAGTCAATTTAAAGAGGCGTATTCAACAGAAAGCAAAGAAGGTGCCCACCAGGAGCCTTGGTAACTAGAAAGTAAACACTTAAAACTTGACTTGTCGGTAAATGTGGTTACCTAAGACGGGTAAATACAAATCAAGGAATTCAAAAATGGCAAACCAAGACTTCTCGAAAGCAATGGAAGATAAATCCATAACTTTGTGAAAGCCGAAACATCCACAAGTATCCAGAGCTTCATTATAGATTACTGCAGTTCTCATTAGAAGGAGGCGAGATTTTCCTCACTTTTTGGTAAAGAACTCCGTAACATTTATTTATAGATTAATGATGAAAAAGCATATTTTGTGATGAAAACTAACATCATTATTTCATTTCATTGAAAATTTATTACTTTTCCTTTAGTGGAGCATCAAACTCCAAACTACCCTATTTTTTTTTTAACTTGGTTTGGATGATTTTTTGTTTTCGTTTTGTAAGATCCGAGGTTGGAAACTTTCTTTTCCTTTTAATTCGTGTTGATTTATTTTCATGCCACTAATTAATGTTTCCTTCAATCAATCGATGATCAGAAAAGGTCATCGGTATATCCCTGCGGTAGAAATAATAATTAAAACATAAAAGCACAATTCTATCCTCATAAACTGCTCCCATTGCGTAAGACGCAATGCTTCCGGTTCACAACACCTTGGAAGTTCACAAGAATTTCTTTACAACCTTTGTGTGGAACCGATAAAACCACAACAATTACCTCGAGCGGCTCGAGTGCTTCCCTACATCGCCGCCTTCTTATCGTCACCACCTAAACGGTTGAAATAGCTGCAATTTGCTTCCCATAGCAAGCCAATTCGACGCTCCCAAGTCGACAGATGGTACCGATAATGTCGTCCAATTTTAGTGCACCACACTTGCTACGGCATCATAAATACCGTACCAATTCCTAAAACACCGGACACAACGGCAGCCACGCAACAATCAAATTCCAATCTTTACCGTATACAGATCGACCTCACTGCCGATGTCCAACCTCTTCGAGTGCCTGAAAAGGGACTAATTAAAAGCGCACCCCGCAAAACGAGGCACAACCTCCTGGTACCATCTGGTAGAAATGTGTATTGCCCCTCATCATTATGGATAGGAGTAAGTGTGTGTTTGTGTGTGTGTGAGAGGGGGAGGGGGCGCACAAGTAGCCTGTATTGCCTTTATTACGACAGGACATTTTTCACCAGCCCCCCACACTTTGGGTTACCCACATGCCTTCACTTAAATCTCTTGAAGCTAATCGTCTTGGAGCCGTTTTGAGAAAATGAAGCGAGAGTTAAGATATCGCCCAGTATCGTTCCAATCCAACGACACCCGTTTTGTGGCTGGTTGTGAAGCGTTTAAAATATGTTGTTTGAATGTGTGTTTCTTCTCTTTGTGAAGGACTTGGGGCTCCTTGGCAACCCCCTTCCCCAGGAAATGCCCCTAGGGGATCCAACCTTGTGAGTCGTTTCTTGCAACTGGAAGTCAATTTCCAAGACGTCTCATACCCACAGGCGTGTAATGTACAGGTCCGGGACGCACTCGGGTGAAAGGATTAGGGAGTTGTGACTTAGGCAGAACTGACTGTAATCAAAACACATTCGCAATTATTTTGTTTGAATATGTATAATGCGTGGTGGACAATCTGATCTGGGAAGTTAGAAGCGTGTCGTGCGGCCACCGGCCAACAACGGACACATGACGTGTTGTATGCCCGTGTGACCCCGTTGGGTGGGTCAATGCGTCGTCTTGCACCACAACAATGCCGGAATGAAGTTCTTCGGTGGGCAGCGCGAGGTAGTGTGGGCGTGTGTGGACGAATATTGAGCGATACATATGTTTTGATATCCTTCGGAGACCGCCCGCAACGACACGATAATAAACATTATATAAGGACAATCGTCATCTAATATGGGAGATGATGATGTTGGATTTAAATTGTAATACGTTGCATGATTAATTTAATTTCATTTTCCATTTACATACCGGATGAGGTCCGGTCACCACCGTCGGGACCATAAACATACCGGGGACATGTGGGCCGTCATGTTGCTGCAGAGATCATTCGGACAGTATGCGGACCATCTTTCCCGTAGGGGAAACGGAAAGCTAGAGATCCTGTGCCCAGATCCATCCAAGACACACAGACAGGGGGTTGCTCCAAGCAGCGGAAATTAGAAGTCTGTTAATGCAATAACATAAGTCGTTCGATGTATGACGGGTGTCGGTCAGCCAAACAGCAATTTCCATTCAATCAAAGTTGTTCCAATTCGATAGACAAGCGTGTCAACGGGTGCGCACACGACTCCTGGTTTGTGGGGAATGTTTATGCGATGGGCGCTCCAAAAATGTCCTGCGACGGGCATCCTTGATACGCATACCTTCGAGCGAGGAATGTTGTCCAGCTTCCTTCACATGTGCTCAACCATAACAACAACAACAACAGTGAAGACGACACGACCACGCAGAGGACACTGACGAACTTGTTCGATTTTTCTTCTTCGTTTGTCAAAACGTCTTCGAATGTCTTTCGGTGATGGAAGGAATTTGTTACGAAAAGGGACAAGAAGTGAACCCTTTTTTTCGGCACACACACAGCATTACTCCATTTGCGAATGGGCGACCATCCCTGTCTTACGTTTTCGATCGTCTCGAAGAAATTGACTTGGCTTTGTTCCGGGAAAAATTTCCATAATGTCCCTGTAACGGTCGATGGCGTTGCGTTGCGTGACGGCACTGGTGTAAATAACATCGAATTTGTCCGATGGTAAGAATGTGAAAATCTATTTCAAAACACTTGCTAAAAGCCTATGAGGAACCGGCCGTACGAATGGAGGGGGGTTGAAGTTGTTTGCCATTTTTACGGTTGTCCGTCAGCTTTGGGATAAAAATGTTGTAAATTAAATTCCAACCATGTCCTCGTGATAGTGTGTTCGACGGAAGGGTTGACTTTTCTTTCGCTTTTCCATCGGAAGTAATCGATTTCTGTCGATACGTTCATGTTGAATGATGTTGTGTTTTTTCATGGATTTTTCCAATAATTCACTAAAGATGATACCTTGCAACCTATCCAAACATTAGCACATGAGTAAAACATTAGCAAAGGTGTTAAAAATGAAGTTCCGAAAAAGGTTAATGTAGTATTTAATTAGTCATTATTCCACCAATCGAAATTCCAACCTTACTTCCAGGTTGAGTTTCGCGTAAAAAAAAGTCAAGACTTCCAATTTCTCTACCAATTCTCCAACCACTCCGAGTGTTGCTGTTCCAAAACTTCTTCCCTAGCCCAGCATCCAAGCATCGTAAGAAGAACACCCAAAAGCAGTAAAAAAACCGACTGACGTTTGCGAAGAATTTATAGCCCATCCGAGTTGGATATCGACACTCGAATGCTACCGGGCACTACTCGCCCAAACTCACCACCGGAGCACGAACCCGGCCACACAGCCGTGGTTGCAAAAATGTGCAACCACGAGTGCACACATTCCAGTGGTTTTTGGCCCCGGAGGGCGATTGCATCGATCCGGACAAACGTTCCGGGTACGTTTGTCTTTTTCGCCCCGGCGCAGTTCCTTTACTGCGGCGCATTTTGGGCAACACTCTTGCTTGCTTGCTTGCTGATAAAACTTTCCTACCAGCTCCCGCCGTGCTCCGAAACGGGGGGGACGCTGGCAAAAACGTCCGTCTGCTGTAAAATTCATTTACTTTGATTTTATAGTTTTATCTCGCCGGTTGTTTCCTGTTATCAGATACTCCATTTTGAGCGCACGTTCGTAAATCACCTGTCGAGGGTGGTTTTTACAATCGCGCACCGATAAATCAAGCCATCCTGCCCATGCAAACGGGAAGCGGATGTTTAACGAGTGAATTTAGAGGTCAATAAAGGGTTAGGACTTTTATTGCAGTGACCAACTTTGAGTGAATAGAGTTCGGATTTAAAAGTTCGCAAAAAAACAGAGCCTTCATTCATAGTTGGTTATGAAAGCAGCCGGAGCGTGAACCCATGTTGATGCTGTGTTTAATCGATATTTTCCCGCAAGTAGGCAGACGTCTTGTCGATCGCCCACTTCAGCCTGGCCACTTGAGGGCTGCGACTGATCGATCGATTCACGAGCGGTTCCTCGAAACCAATGCTCTGTGTCATGTTTGCGGATCGTGGACCGCTGTGGAGGTGGTAATCGAAATTCTCATGAACCGGCTACTGTTCGGATCTGGCCACGGGTGGGATATGAATGGTCCTTGAGAAAGGAATAATAAAAACCCCACACGTTCGGGAAGTGGATTAGTGAAGAAGATGCGAAAAACAACAATCCGATCGTGGCTTCTGTTCGGGTTTCGACAACATCAACTAAGGGATGTTGGATTGTTGGATGAGAAAAGAGTTTAAGGTGAAGCAGTAATAATAATGGACTAAAGTACCATTAACCCTAGTGCATGCGAATTATAAAATTAACCCTTGCATCTACAATCCACTACCATGTTCGTTGAATGTTTGTTAAAATAAATTGGGATTTAACTAAAGAAGCGTAAGGGCATGGCGGAAATGGCGGAATAGTTAAATTAAAACACGTTTCGTTCAATGTGGAAACATCTTAAGTAATATATTTAATGGTTATAATATTTATACATTTCATAACAATCTTATTATTCAAAAGAAAATAGTTTTAAACATTAATTTTGATTTCTGTGGTTGTCGTTGCTCACGAAGAACAACATATTTTAAATCGTGCTTTAAAAGGGATTATTATGAGTTACGTTCCTAGTGAATGATAACATTAATTATTAAATCGTATAAATTTGTTAACAAACTATTTTTTGCAATAAGTTCAGAATTCTGTTTGCTGCTGGAAAAAAAACGGCAAACATATTTAAATTAAATGCAACGCACTTTAGTTGCACCTTTCCGTATTTAATTAAGTCATTGCAATTCCTTGTGATAAAATTTAGGATAATGTAAAGTTATTTTGGGTATCCTAAAAGCATTTATTTTAATATTATTTAAATAATTTCCTAATAGTCCCTTTACCACTTTATTGCAACAACCTCCTGCACTAGTAAGCATTAAATTTTCTTTGGAAGTTTTCCCTTTTTTCTATTGTTCTGTTTGACTCTTAAAGGTATTGTTCCTATGGTCATGCTTGGTAACATGGTCATGGATATGGTCAGTTGAGTTACGATGTTTGGTAATTATTTTATTGCATTTTATTTTGCTTTTCCGAAATCTGAGCTCAATGTTTTATAAATTACTGCCTCATTAAACTTTGAGATCGTACTGCATCGAACATTCCACTCAAGATTTTGAATGTATTCTTAATTTCGAAAGCTGATTTTTTTCGTAATTACGACTGCGCCATTTAAAGACTAATCCTAATAATCAATCAAATGAATCTAAACACTTAATTTTATTTATTAATGCTTATTGACTTGGACATACTATCGTATAGCTTTATAATTTGGAGACATTTCGTTCACTTTTTTATAAAATTTTCCTCTTAAGACTTTTCCATCAAAATATATTAAGAAATAAAAGCTCCTAAGCCTAGTCTAGGCAGTCACTGAACACAAGATTAAGTAAGATTTACACTCAACACCTTACGAAAATTAATTCCCCAATAAAAAAGTAAAAACTTTTGACCATCAAACGTCCACCATTCATCTCGTTGTGCTCCCGGTGCAAATCATTCTCAGCAAATCTTTGCATCCTCAGGCCCGAATCGACCCAAAGAGCACCCCATCTTGCCAAAGTTGATCGATACAAATATGCTTCACTCGTTGTCTGTTGTTTCTTGTGTTTGCTTTATTCTTATTTCGATTTTACTTACCCACATCTCTCTGCGTTTACTTTCCAGCATCATGATCTTACGCCCGTTCGGCAGGGAATAACAAAAAAAAAAAAAAAACTCCTTTGCGATCGAACCGGGTTAATGTATGCAATGTGAAGTAAACATGAATAAAAACGTTATCGTGAAACGGCTTCTGTTTCTGGCAAGCGTCTCGCAGTTGGAAAGATGGATCGTGCTTACGTTCTCGTGCGATGATCACCGTTCGTACGGCTCCTCTCCCTTCATTACCCGTAATGTCTCGATGGAGGCTGGCAAACGATCGGGAGCCATTTGCCGTGCATCACGCGCCCATTCAGCTTTTCAGGCTGCTCTTGTCTTGGGTCTTGGACACTGCTCCGGTTTTTGTTTGACGCGATTCGCTTTCCCTTTTGTCGCTTTGTTCTCCACACACCGGTGCCGAGAATGGACCGAACCGAGAGCAAGAGCGAACGAGTCAAGAGCAATGTTGGTGTTATTTTAAATTAAACAACTTACATTCGCGATACTTGGGTGCTTCTGTGCTCGGTGCTTCTGGGCGTTGTGTTGGTGTTGGTCCGATTCTGTCGCTTGAATGGGAGGCTGATGTTTCGATTACCGGTGCATCCTACGCCCTTCGTGGCTAGAGGTATTACTGACAGGACGACAAATTTCTTCGATTTTTGAGCTTTCGCAATTGGGAGAAATTGTTGCCGATAAACTTAAGAAATTATTCTTTATTTGCTTTAAATGTATGAAGTTTTTATTTAATGCGAGTTCATTAGTCTCAGAGGTAATTTTAAACGAAACTATCTCCTACTTCAGCTCAATGATCAATTTGTACAAAACAAAAGAAAGAAACGAAAGCGCGAACATTGGACGCGTTCTGTGTCATTTCCATTCGCAGCTTCAACGCTCCAACGCAAAAAGGGAGAACAAAGTGTTTCTTTGCTTTATTCAAGCTATTTTTCACATTTTATTTAACCCCAGGCGAACACAACTACCGTTTGCGCTGGTCGTCTTCTGTTTTCGAACGGTTGTCCAGTTGTAACTTTGCCTTAAATCCCTATCCTTCCTTCCATCGATAGAAGATGGTTCTTCTGCTGCTGCTGCTGCTCTGAGCCATCGTTGTCCAATTTCTTTCTGCTTGTTGCCACCGTAAATCTTGGCTACCGGAACGCGGCCATGGTGGGTAGTTCTCGGACGGAGACGGCGGACAGACGCGACACGACCAGATGCAGCAATAATTCATAAAAGTTGGAACATGAAAATTGTTTTTAATTTTACGATTATTGCACGGATAAACGGCACGGGACGTACTGGCGCTACGGTATTGGGTGGGAAGGCGTGTACGCACGGGGAAATGGAAAGATTTGCTGTAAATCTCCAATCGGTGATTTGCTGCTAAAGTGCTCGAAAGCGTATGGAAAGTTAAGCGTATAAATAGTTTAAAGTGATTTGTTGTGCAAAATCTCCAGCTCAAAGTTCCTGGGGAGGAGAGACTCCATTTTAAATGTTCTAACTTCTAACCCTACTACCGAGGGCAATAGAGTCGTCGCAAAACGTACGACCGGGTTGCTTCACGCACCGATGATACTGTCGATTGGTTAATCCGAAACTAACGCACCTGCGGCTGTCACATTCCATTAGCACATCATCGAACACGCCATTCAAAGGCCATCCCTGTGACCCGTAGACTTGTCCCGATTTTCCCGATAACTCCAGCCGTAGATGCCATGCCACAGCACAGTTTTGCATGGGAAACCAAGCGTTTACTTTGAATTGGTGTACTCAGAAGGGGTTTCCAACGGGGGACGGCCATTTTTGACTGGTCGGAAAAGCCAACCCTACATTCGTAGGCCATTCGTTATCGTACACCACCTCCACATATATATATACACTCTCGCACTGTTAAGTTGTGAAGTTTTGAAAGGTTTTTTTTGTCTCTCAACCTCCACACCGAACTACGGTAGATGGTTCGGGTGGATAGAATTCATATGGAAATTTGTCGGGCCAACGGGCTCTTATCTCGGCAGCTTCGAGGGTGCCAGAGGGCTCCCAGTGAATAGGATTCAATTTAAATTTGCCGCCTTTTTTACAGGTGAGTAATACACGAACCGAATATACCCTCCCAACGGTCCAACTGCGGGATGGACGGGATGGATGGTAGGGTGATTGAAAGTTCTGGGGACCCGATCCTCAGTTCAATGGGAAATAATTGTTGAAAAATTGAATTTTCACCAGCCAGCGTTCGGGACCAAACACGGGTTAGTTGATCATGTAAAGTGGGGCCACCGGTACGGGGAGTTACGGACTCGTGCCCCACAGTTGTCGAATGGGGCAAGTGCGAAGATTCAATTAAAACTTTGACATGATGAGATTTCGATGAGGACATTGCCACTTTTCTCTAACGTCAGCGACATTTCACAACTGTTTGACGTATTAAAAGTTAACCGAACCTGCAATGATCGTCTCGCAGTGTGTTGATTATACGAAGATATCAGGTCTTAATTTTATATGGCAATGAAATTGGGTCATTGCAAGAACATTCGAATAAAACAGTTTCAAAATTAGGACAAATGCAAAAATGATTTTTCGTTGTTCAGTTAATAATTATTCCTTTTCATAAACCAAAGCCTTCATTTCATGACAGATGATGATCACTCGTTACATTGTTTCGCACCCATTCTGGAATATGCACACTGCGCTTCAAAATTAAATCTTCACCTGGTTATACAAGGAAATAATTTAATTAAAAATGATAAGTATTGGATAACAAATGAGTTTTAAAGAAAATGTTTCAAAGACGAATCTGCAATTTTTTTTTTTTTTGTTCTTGTATGACGGCCTGGCCGTATTAGACTTAATTACCACATAGCAGGTCAGTCAGTCCATGCTACGGGGGGACGGTCCGAATGGGATTTGAACCCCGGTCTGTGGTGTGAAGGCCCAGCGCCGAACCACTCTCCCACCGGGCCGCCCCCGAATCTGCAATTATGTCATCAAGACAAAAAAATAAAATAAAATTAAGAGTCTCAAAATGATAGCCTCATCTATGAATGAGTAACAATAATGGTTGAATAACTAGACCCTCCATTACAATTAAATACTTTAAAATTTCTATTTTTTATACTTTGAGATAAATGCTTCAATGTGCACCGACGGGCATTGTCAGGAGCTCTCAGTTTCATTAGGCGCTTTGGTTCCATTTTGGTTTTCCATCTTGAAAGACATAGCAAGCTAGTGCTTCTGAAGTATTTCTAAGGGATTTAAGTCTCCAGAAGATACTCCAGAATATAACAGAAGCGTTTTCCTGGAGGAAAAATAGTTTGTTACATTTGTGAAAGTTCATGTAATATTTTGAACTGAACACATTTGACTGAACATGCCATTAGGAACAATAGTTAATTCACATAATCATGGACCCTTAACTATCCTCACATCTCCACAGAAAATCTGTTTAATAAAATATATTATCCTTTATAGAATTTTCCTTGAAAAGAAATAATGAAACCCCATCTTTACCTACAATTTAAATCTCTTCGCATCAGTCTATACTAGTGGTACTTAATCTATAAAACATCTTGAACACTTTAAATACTCTACAAATTTTTATTGCGGCCCAAGTGTGCAGAGTACTAGCGAGGGCAATTAGTGGCCGATAAACCTATGGGCGGAGTTGGCGGCCGCCAGGGGCCTCGCTGATTAGGGGAGCTTCGTCGTTCAGCCAACCACCCCGATTCACCAAAGAGTCATAATGTTTGGGGCCTCAACTGTCACTCCGCCAGGGACCTCCAAAGAGCTTGATCCACCACTGATGGCAATAGGATGGGAAGAATGGAGGTTTCAAATTGATGACAGCCAGGAGGGTGATTGAAATTTTTATATTTTACTGAAGTTTTAAATTCATTTTACCTAAACTTAATGGAAGTAAATTGTACTTTACAATAGTATTCATTAAATGGAGTTTTTGTTTTGGTGTCGTGAAAAATATGTACAGAGTGTAGTCAGCAAATTCGCTTTACTTTACCAAATAATTTGTTCTATGGCCAACTTCTATTTGGATGGAGGCCACTGGTGTCCGCTGTGTTTTGGGAATTAGAACTTCTTAATGTTTTCTTTGACAATTGGGTTGATCATACTTTAAGCTACTTATTTTGTAAACGTTTTGCTCTGACGTAATTTAGGCAATATATTCCATATTTTGGTATACCAAATACATTTAAGGATCCTTTGTTGAAAATTATTAATTACTTTGGATTTAATTTAAATAACAATATTTCAGTTTAACAAATATTATGTTGGAAATCGTCAAGAATTCACATCGTATTGGTCATAGTTTTTGAAAATTAGGATTGGACATCCTTTTTATTTGTCAATGCAGATATTCAAAGTAGCTTACGACAAAAAAAAGAAAAAAAAACAAAGTGAGACTATCATTTTGAAACGCATTGTACAAAGAAAATAATAAAAAAAAGAAAACCACCCAAATTATATGGCAGTAGCTGTTAAATTGAAAGTTTAAACATGATTTGATTTTAACGGTTCTTGGTCACCTCGAACCCAAAAAACTCGAAAGCATGAATGAAGATCACCTTCACGGTGGTTGTCGTATGTCGTTCCGCATTGGCTTCCACTTATTTGCACAGTCCCCGAACCACCATCAATGAGTTTGCCATTTCGCCGAACAGACAGCCGGAATCCCGGGAATCGATGGTTTCGAGCAGCTCTGGTTTGTTTTGGTTGTTGTGTTGCGGTTTGTACGCTGCCATGATGCCCCTACAGCGGGAAGACCCACACGACCGGTGCCGAGGACCGCAAAGCAGAAACATGAAACATTATCAAGACAATAATCATAAACGGTGTAATTTAAAATTACACATTTCATTTCATTTCCGAAACGGTTTCCTTGTTTCCACTTGGTGTTTCGTTCTTTCGCGACTGACCGTGCAACCGGTAAATGCGAGGAAAACAATAAACGATCCTTTCATTTTATGGCTCAAGAAAAGAACCGACCGTTCGGGTCGGGGTTAGGTTGGTGTGGTTTTTCCATTCCGTTTGCGGCTTCGGGCGTGATGTAGCAACAACGAAGAAAAGGATGCTGACCAGTGTCTATTTCACCCAGCATTGGTGAGGTGACCTCGGTGACCACTAGGGAAAGGCGCCAGGCCAACGGCCGAACTGGTGGACAGCAAATTGATAATTTTTGATTCATGAGCACTTGTCCCTTCCGGCGAGTTACTCTTCTGCTAGTAATATATCCTCGTTCTGCTAGAGATTGTTTTAAATAGCTGGATGAGTCCCAAAGTATCCAACGCCCTCCTCCAGAAATAATCCACCGACATGGAAGTCAACGATTTGGGGGATTTACTTTTGACAAATTCTTTTCCTATTGAACACATCTTGCCCAGTCGGGTTCAGGAAAACCTCAAATAGGTGTAGGAAGTGATTCCACCGGCTTAGCGAACACATTATCAAAGAGACAGTAGAATGATATTACACTCGCATTTACGACCAAAACCTTCTGCTTTACCGGCTTCACTTAATAATGGACATTCCACACAATGTCATATTGTCCTGTACGGAAAAAAACATAATGCTCTCGCTATCGGTGTCCGTAGCCAAAAAGTTCTCGTCCAAACATTAAAACAGTCCGCAAAGAAAGTGATATAAGACACCGCGTCAGCCTATTGCGCATTGTTTTAATTTTCCTTCCCGGCGCATAACGCGGGGTACGAAACCGCACAAACAAACAACAGAAACATCCCTTATAATAAAACACTGGACAAGACAAACTGCTGCCGCGCCAGCAAACGGCATCTTCTGCAGCGAAGAAACCGACCAGAGCTCTAAACTAACACAAAAAGAAAAGAAGAAAGAACTTCCAACCAAACAGAAAACAAAACAAATCGAAAATGGTTGCAAAGAGATCCCTGGTTGGTTGGGCAAGCCCAAGATGCCCAGCGGAAACACTTTCTTTGGCCCCGGCCGGTACAGTCTTGTGGCGGCGCATGTGTTTCGTACACCGGGGAACGACGTGAGTTTTGCCGGCAACAGTCGTCGATTGAGAAATGATACAAGGAAATTCCGCAAAATCGAGCATTTGCCAAATTCCTGGTAGCGGGAGCCCGTCGAGTGTCGTATCCGTGATTCGGCCCACGGATTTTCGGGTGTCTTCAGGCCTTTGTGCCGGAATGGTCACCGAGTTCTTCGAAAGCGCAGCTCCCGGTCGCCCATTTGGCGGTGTTGCCCCGGTGGACGGAAGTTATGTTTTCGGTCGACGGATTATTTATAGATAACAAAGGGCACCCGAAATTATAAATTTTCGACTACCGGCTCATAAATCGACACTCGTAAAGAACCCGCAGTGAAGCGGACAGGAAGCGTCTTGGGGTTGGGGGTGGGTCAGGTGAGCATGATCGTCTGGTGGAGGTTGACAGTACGTACTGGACATAGCAGCTGATAGTCACGATTTTTAACCGTACCGGTAGTTTTACGGTTGGTGACATCTGGCCGAAGAAGCTTTCGGTGGTTATGGAGTGAGGCAAAGTTATCGACTTGGAAGTTTCAAGCTCTTGGTGTGGGAGTGGTTGGAGAGGGTTAGCTTTATGCTTTGCCCAACGCTCCTCCGTGGGTAGAACGGAAGCGATTTTGGGCTTTGGTATGTTTGCGCAAAACATTGCAGTTAACAAATGGGTCTTGACATTTGAATGTACGGCGATGTACAATACTCCTGGCGAATGGTATTGATACTGGTGAGGTCCTAAAATGGTGATATTGTTCAAAGGGTATTCCTGGTCAAAGGAGGTCAAAGGCGTTTTAAGTAAATTTGATTTACCGGACGTTGTATAAATGGGTCCTGCTTAATAAGCCACTATAGAATCATATAAAACTTCAAGTAAATGGTGGCAATCAAAAGCATTTTAAAGAGTCCACATATTAGCCAAACTAAGACCAACCAAAATTACGCGAAGAAAAACGGGTCTCATTGCATTGTAAAAGCAACTCAAGTTGTCTATAGCATAACGTTTTTAGAACCAATTCTTTTTATTCAAGTTTTAAAGACTTTGGCTCTGTTGGATGACATGTGCCTTTTTTCCTTTACTTTTTTTTCGTTCTCATTCCCTCCTTTAAATAGAAGAACTTTATGCTTAATTTGGACAGGTTTAAATAATCTACAACTTCCAATATAATTATTCATACTTGGAACTATGTTCATCAGAAAAAGTTCCGAATAAAGAGGAACAAAGCCATTCTCCTGCTCATTGCTCTATTATTATTTTGAATTACAGGATCTTTATACTTGAAGGTGTTAGAGACCTTGAAGACGGAACTGGAGCCACGATGATCAATGACGATAGCCTTCTCATCCCTATGAATATCATGATACGATTTGAGATATATGTATTTCCTTTACGCTGGGGGTCTCCAAAGAGCATAATCTGTCACTAGTTTTATCTTATGTTGAGCTTTTCTGCGACATTGTTTTTCCTTTGAAAGGCAGGATATGTCTGACGACAATATTTCCAAAGTCAATGGTCCTGTGTTGAAATTCAAACGTAATTAGCTATTTGATCAGGGATCCAGCAGAAGGTGGTCTGAGAAATGCGTGGAAATATCCAGTTCAAGATTTGGATGTAAGGATCCTTAATTAGTAAGGACAGTGGAAGAGACCGCTCACCGGTATTGACGACTGACTCGTCAACTACAAAAATCTTTCAACTAAGTATGGTAAGCAATTGTATGGTCCAAGAGCCTCTAAGACACATCGGCGAAGATGTCTTCTCCTATGATTATGGCAAGTGGTTCTGATGAAAAAATGTTGTTATGATCCAAGAGGTTTGTTGGAGCATCCTTTGACGACACGATTCAGGCATCATGCAATATTGCTCGAAACTCACTAATCGGTATAACTTTGAGTGCGATCCTTATTTGTTTGCTAACCAATGCTTGTAATTCATCCTGGATCGTCCAATAAATTTGTGTTTCCAAGAATCAATGATTAGGCCTAATTTACTGCATATAAGAACATCGCTGTATCTGCCATATAACTCAAAGAAATAAAGGTATGACAACACTTCTTTGTTGATGCGTATGTGTTACACGAATCCAACCATTAAGTGAAACAGATACATCTTGTCAGATGTTACATACAAAGCTACGCCTCGGTAATGCAAGGTTCAGTAACAGCTCGAATCCACTCAGAGATACAATGACACAAAGGAAACACTCTGGAGGGTCATTACTTTCGTCCACTCACCACGATGAGAGGCATCCCATATCCAGCTATTTCCATCTTATCAGCTCCAAAAAGGTAAATGTTTCAACCCTGTGGGTCGTCGGAAATTCGTGAACGTCACGGGTTTTGGTCCGAGTCATCGATTGACAGGTTTCGCGAGCAGCTCGACTCCGGCATGCATCGAACATCATCGACATGATGAGGCACAAAGCCGAAGCACGGAGTAAAATAGAAAGAAAACCGTTCTCGTACGATTCGATTTCAGTAAACAAATGAAGAAGAGCAACGGTGGTCGATTCTTGTTAGAAACCAAACAGCACAACATAACCCACAGTGAAGTGGAGTGCACAACTGAGGAAGCAAAACAGAAAATCACGAGGAAAGGGGAACAGGTACCGTAGGCACTCACGCCTGTCAGAACTACATCAGCCGTGGTGGACGAGGCAGACGTTAAGCCTCCCGCTAATGGAAGAAGTTGTCACAAGGGCTTCATCGGGGGCCACCAGAACCTGCTGCATAGATGTGTGTGATCATGATTCGGTAGATTTAGGAAGTGGTTCCTGTAAGTAAGCCTCGGGAATGAAAGCGTTTTCAATCAATTACCTGCTTTTTAACGTCGCGGTGACTTGCGGTTTTTGTTTCTTCTGTGTTTGTGCTGGTGTTGTGGGTATTCGATGCCTCGCAGGTATTTGGTGGTCAGCTGAGACCCTAACAGGCGAGGTCCAACACTGGGTGGAAAGCTGTTGAAGGGCTCGTTCTGACGCGCTTTGACGCGTCTCGCCTGTTGATTGCGTTCGTACGATTTCAAGATTGGAAGCCCAAGCGTGTCTAGTGGACCTAGTCGTGATGGTTGCGTTTTCTCCCTTCACAAGAGCACTCCTGCTGGAAGAGCTTTCCTTCTTCCCATGCACAAGAACCCGGACGGCATCGTTGCGGGAGCCAGTTTCCGTCCCGGTTTTGTTCGTGGTTGGTGAAAAATTAGCCTCTACCGTTCGGTTAGACATTTCGGCATTCCTTCAGGAGTCCGTGCGCTTCTGTTGTGCGATTGTGATACGATTAATTTATCCGCTTGCTGCACCGACATTTGGGTTCGCATAGCCGACGAAAGATGGATTTAAGCGAACGGGTGGCCACCGCACACACTCGGAGTGATGAGTTTCTCGTTAGGAGTTGGCTGCTACCAGCTTGCGTTTTCTTTCTTCTTGGTGCTCATATGATTGATAGAACGTTTCCCAGGTTGCGGTGGTGAGACTGCAACTTTTGGGGCCGTTTGTTTTCGAAAAGCTTTTTGCCTTTTTCAATTTAGTCGCACTAATTTGACACTTGACTGAAGCGATTAGTCTACCGTTTGACTTACTGCAGTGATTTTACGTGTTCGAAAAGGTGTGCGAAAGGATGGAACAAAAGACTTGTGTGTGAAGCAAAAACCATAAAATAGCAAGATCTCGAATTGATTGCTGATGGGCATCCTTTCCTCATTAGTTGGAGAGTTAGTTAGATTAGTTTGCAAAACAATGGAGAGAAACAGTTTAACTTTTACATCGATGACCAGCTATCTGGGAATGTTTTGCCCTTTTAGTTCAAAATATTGTTGAATGAAATAGACAAAATAAAACATATTAGTGCTTCGCGTATCTATAGGCTAATTGCCAACAGATGGAGATTTATTTCAGAACAATTATTTTTTTTATAAAGGAGATTTGTGATTTTGTTTTACGAAAATCAATCTTTTTTTTTTGTTTTTTTTTGAATACGAAGGGTAAACTGAGGATATGATCTACTTTACACAGAAGTATTTGTAGAAGAATAGATTTCAAAGAGACACAAACAAAGACAAAAAGGCAAGTTTAAAAAAGTCAAGTCTTCTTCTACGCAACTACATTCTCGAGTAATTTTTGGTTTCGTTGCACTATTTTTTCCAATCCTCAAAATGGAGCAACTTTCTGGATGGGCTTCGAATCCATGGTCCTGTTGTAGGAGGACTGTTATTTCGACCTCTGAGTCACTCCAAATAAAATTTTACTTTACTAATTTTAGTGTACCTCACATGAGATGAAATTTTAAGTTATATTTAAAAACTAAACGTATCCCAATGATCATCAAGTCCATGATCAAGTCCAACCTTGACCGTTGACCTCTTGCTGAGTTCATGCATTTGACAAATTCCTGAAACCGAATATGAGCTATTTGCCATCTATGATTAGACAAACAAGTAAGATATTCACAACTCATTAGAAAGGATAAAGCCGAGGTATCTTAGTAT
>AXCM01005990.1:0-16370 GCA_000473375.1 Anopheles culicifacies
ACACACACACGCATTCATCCAAAGAACTGGTGTGAGTGTATGCAAATAAATGTGTGGAAGAAAGAGGAGCCTTCCCAGCAGGCACAAAACGACTCTTGACTTGGTTCTTCCTTCGTTTACTTCCTTGCAAGGAAAAGGGAAAAGGGCTCTCTGGTTGGGGCATGTTTAGCTCTATTTGTTTCGCAAAGTTAATTGTTTCATGGATGGCAACATTCCTTTCGAAGCGTTCGGAGAACAGAGAAGCAGTCTACAAAGCGTCTTCTGCAACTGACACGTTCAAGTATGTGAGTTTGCAGTTTTGTTTTCCACCGATTGTTATTTTCGAGGCAGGACTGAGGGTTTCAACTCCACTATTGCACTACAGCAGTACGGACTGGAAATGTAGAATGTTTATGAAAACCATAAACCCGCTCGGAATGGTGCGTCTACAAAAGTTAGCTGAACTGCTTCTCGATCAAACGCTCGATGACTTGCAGCGGAGAATGGTACCGTGCTGGAAAGGCAGTGTGGGTCAAGGACCATCCGGTCACGTCAGTCGATGCACTGTGTGTGTGTGTGTGCACTTGGGTAAAACCAGCCAAGCCGCCTCCAGTGCCGCTGGTGTTGAAATGTTGTTCCTATTAATTACCTTCTAGTTGATAAATTTTACAACAACTTCTGGTGTTGCTCACAACAAACACACCGGGCGATGGCAGATGAGGTGCAGCGGGGAAAAAGTTTTCCAAGTAATTTCCACCATTTTGCTAAATGATGCTTGCAGCATTCCGAACGTACGTACCTTTTTCCCATGAGCTATCGCCCGATGCTTTCACGAGGGTACCACGAGCGGGTGGAAAAACTGAAGGAAAAGTCCATAGCGTTTCCTTGTAAGGAAACATATTATTTCTGCGTAATATGTACAAGAACTCGAACTCCGGTTTTTCGAAAGCGCAATTTCTCAAGTACGGTCGGGCAGCGCTTAATCTGCACCGGATGCCAGAAATGGTGGCCAGCCATTGGGCGTTCGCTAATGGTTAGTGGAAAAGATTAAACTTATGATTGCTTTCTGCAAGTCGCCAAGCTGTGAGTTGTGCCGTGAGCAAATGTCTTGTGCGATCGAATCGACCTAAAGCTTTCATAATCGCCTCTGCTGTCGGGAAAATATTGAGTTCAATTTCATCGCAAGCTTAGATGGGAAGTCGAATAACTCAACTCGACGGAATAGCATTTTACATCGGTGGTATATCCAGCCCTACAGAACCGAAGCTGAAAGACAGCCGTCAACTACAATCTACATAATCAATAAAGCTTAATAATCCCGCCCGCTGCACCGGGACGCAGCCCTGTATATAATTTCTACCATCCCGATGTTTCACCACGAAACACTGAATCTCCCAGGGTTCGATTTTGCATGTCGGTCGGTCGGTTTGGACAGCACCGACATGCATGCAATTTCGATCCCACATGCAAAACACAATCTCTCCTGGCTCCGGCCGTTGATGACAGGGGGTGGGAGCGATATGTGGCCGGTTGGTTTGGTAACGCCATCCCATGTACTCCTACTGCCCATGATGATTGAGGTTATGCGGAATCGAAATCGAGTAGCATACGGTTGCCGGGAAAACACTCCCCTGTTCCTTGCAAGAAAGCGTCAATGCAGTGCTTGGGGTTCGGTAAAATGGAAAAACCACTTAGGTGTGAGGCCGGGTGAAGGTGGTGGCAAGGTGACAGGTTGACCGGTATTCTCAAATCCGCTTCTCAGTGCTGAGAATCTGCCGTGTGGTTACTTTCACACAAAGCTCACATGCTTTTCCCACATTTTACACATTCGCCCAAACACTGGGTCCCATACGTACCATCGGTACGGAATGATGAACTCTGCTTTGTGGTTTTCCTTTTCTCTTAATCTGTCTCCTTGGGGGATTGGGACAGGAACGAGCAGCACTACTACTAGCACTGATGTGTGTGTGTGTGTGTGTCTGCTAGCCAACCAGGAGACAGGCTCAGACAGGCCGCAGTAACCTTTAAAACCATTGTGACAATAATTTTCGATTAAATGAATATAGAATGACCGGTGTGATCTGCAATTCAAAACCATATTTTCCATTTTCCATCGTCGCTCCGTGTGGTGTGCTAGCCTATGTCAACGGTTGGTTGTGGTGTGGCATGTGTTGGTTGGTGTGGGTCGGATAAATTGCTCAATTCATACCAGCTTGTGAAAGTGTTTCGAGATTAAGCTAATGCATACATTTCACTTACATTATGTTGGAAGAATGAATAGGAAAAATTGCATTTAAAAGCACTCGTTGCCAATCTCCATACGTTACAGTTTAGGCAACTAAATTATGAGGCTATAATGTTTTCACACCGATTGATTCACATAAATTTTAGTAGAATTTCTGTAATATGAAAATGTATGTAATGTTTTTCACCTTATATTCAAATGCATACAAATTATGTTGTTAAACCGTTATGTCAATGACTAAATCTTACTCCCTCATCACGATGGTCGGCAAACCGGCTTGCTTCAACATACTGTTCAATTTATAACTTAAAATAAACAATTTCCATACTCCTTTTCTCCAACTCTTTTCCAAAACATAACCAGTTCCCTGTAAAAAAATGTTCCAGTCTGGTGGCCAAATATTCATGAGGAAACTAAATCGTCCTCAAATTCAGCAACGGATATAATTAATTCCCTTCCCCGCTGAAACGCGATATCGATATAAACCGGAGATATTATTCACTCACATTTCACAAACGAAGCCAACAGAACGAAATCAATACCATCATCTAAATCAATAAACTTCATCGCACGTTTTTCCGCTTGCAGTGCTTGCGATTTTGTTTCCCCCCGTTTGCGTTACCAGGCGTCTCCATTCGAACCACTGCTGCGTGGCATATTTTCATTCACTCAGCGACTGAACAGTTTTCGGTGGTTGAAAGCAAAACGCTTTCCACCAAATAACGAGCTGTTGAGCAGTGTGACGATGTGCTCGTTGCTTTTCTTTGTCGTTCATCATAAGCATGCAGGATACGCATTAGAATCTACTCGAGATTTCGAGTGGAGCATTGCAAGACGAAACGATAAAACATTTTTCCTCAACAACTCAAAAGTCGAAAACTTGCCCGACCTTCAGCGCACACAGCGAGACTGTACCGCTGTCTTGAATGGTATCGAAACGGAAGGAGTCGGAACGAAAAATCTAATAATGGAAATCATTACTCGTGCACGAAGGCAGGGAATTTGGTTTGGTGCCGAAACGAATGGATGTCATAGCAGGACAAGCGCTTGTGTCGTCCTATGAAAATGCCTCCAAGGCGCACCAACGGAAGAGCAGGAAGAAATCCCTTTACTCCCGTTTGCCTTGCGGGCATGGAAAGCGGTGTAGCGAGTGGTGGTTCACCGTCTTCATCTTCGTGCCATTTTCCGTTCGATAACAAACTCACTGGGAGGACTTGCTGTTTGCACCCGTTTTATGCACGGAAGTTTCTCGCTCTCCAGCACCAACCGAACCATGGCGACAAAGCCATCAAGAAGCGACTTTTGGGGCGCACCCTAACGCGATGGTCTTGGTGTCGTGCCGTTTTAATCCCTCGCAATTACCGTGAAAAGATGATCGGTTTAGGCAATGGAATGGGTGGTCTGGGGACTGAGCAGACGAAACAGTGGCACACTAAGACACTAGCACCATGAAACGATTGAAAATCCTTCCGAATGCGAGTGAATGAAAGGGATGTCATGCGTAAGTTTAGAGACGACGGAGAGTATAGCGTGACAGGGTTGGGAAATTTATTTTGGAAAGCAAATTTATTGATTTTCCCACACCGTTATCGTGCTATTAAAGTGGTGAAGGAGTTAAACCGATCTGTGTTGAGGATAACTGGTGGTTGGAATGAAATTAAAATGAGATCATGCCATCATGTATGTATGAGATTTTCTACACGTTCGTATAGCTATGCATATGGAAGGAAGATAAATGGCCGGGTACGATCGCGAGAGTGATTTGTTTTTTGTTTTCAAATTTAGAAGAGACACTAAATTAACAAAATCATTATGCTGTATTCGTTTAGTTTAGAAACGGGTAGTTCCGCCATAATTAACATAATTACTTAGTTTCGTTAGTATTTTATTACAAACATAATTTACAAAACATCATTTTTTTGTGATAAATGTCATGCTAAAATGTGATAAACAAGTGTATAAACCACCAAAAGTTAAAGTAACACAGTTGTCTTATCGCTATTTACTATCGGTACATACCACCAAACCAGTGCGGGAGAAGTTCAATAGAAGAAGAATATTTATTTGGTCCTTGTTCAAGTTTTTCCCTTTCAAATCAACCGTACAAGACGCTCGTTAGTTTCGGCTTTTCCTTTCCACGGTGGCGTAAAGTTGCTGAGACGAAAAGCCATTTTAAAACCTATTAAAGAACGATTTTCCTGTCCGCAACCGCAACATCGTTTGAAATTCAAAAATCGTTCGCAATGGGCAGACAATGCGGCAATGCGACGCGTCGTTTACCATGGCCTTCCCTCTTTTGACACGAATCGGAAAGCGTTGGGGTAAAAGGTAACAAATTAAAATATTATATCAAAACATCGTATCTTCAACCGGAGCTAAAAGGGGAAAGTACGTATTTTTTGTTATTTTGTTTAGTGTTTTTTTAAATTCTTCTTCCTTTGTTTTTTTCTCGTTGGAATATCGTACAGAAAACCATGAAAACAATCTGGTTGAAAAGCGGGTTCCAAATGTCCTTTCCTTTGTAAATATTGAAAAGGCAATGCATGGTATTTTGGATGAGTTTTTCAAGAAAAACGGACATCAGATTGAAATTTCTAGGAAATTTATTCCGTCTGTGGAATAATCACACTCCATTCTACAGAAAGCCACGGCAAACGATGGATACGGGTGGAAGTAACATACCAATTCAGACTCAATACAATGGCCGAATAGAATAGGTGCAGTGTGTTCTATCGTAAAGAAAAGGGATAAATAGTTATGGGGACTGTTGGAAGTTCTTTAAATTGTTGTCCGTTTTTCATGGCCCTCCATGAGCTAGCATCTATTCGTTGGTTTCACTTCCTTCAGTTTCCGGTCACTCGCATTACAACACCATATGTAGTTGTATCGTTCGTTAGCATGCCAACCATGGTTTTTTTTCTTCAATATAATACACAAATCCCCAAAGCTTCGGGACTGAAGGGACAGCAGTCTGTGGTGTTCCGAAAAGATGCTCTACTACACAAAGGGTGCAATCGAAGTGTGTGACGTACCGGAAACGGAACCGGAAGATGGAACTGGCCATTAACGACGAAAGCAGGTCGTTTGCCTTATCGTGTAACAATCTCGGATGCGGTTTCGATGTCCTTATTTATCTTCTTTTTTTCTGCTCGGCAAAGGAACCTTGTGCTAAAAGGAGACTAGAAAAGAGGGCCGGTGGACAAGTTGTACGACATACGGCCGAAGGACATCATTATATTGAACCAGCAGAGCGACTTCTAATCCAGCCAATCCGACGGTTTTGGGGTGCTATGTCCTGTTCGTTTTTATTTTATTTATTCAGTCAATTTTCATCCTTAAAGGGAGATTTTAAAGGCAACTGAAATGTATTGCCTTAGTTTTGAATATTCGTTCAAAAACTAAACTTCTATTGCTTTATCATTTCATACCCGAAAGATTGTAAGCCTTAAAAAGTGGTTCCTCCTCGTGAGCATTGATAAAACATCAACAACAAAAAATCCACTCCACTTCGTGACACGGCACGAATTTCAATTTCCGAAAATCGTTCACCGGCTCTACGGCCAGAAACAAAAGCAGATTGAATCCGCCCGATACCAACCATTTCCGGCTGGACACGAAAACCTTGCGCGCTCAATTCCGGCAGCCAATTTCATTTCTAAACGCCCGTCCCATTCCATTTGGGCATCACGGCATCTCCATGCTCGCGATATGCAACTACAGATCATGAATGAATAGTTCCGGATCGATGCACCTAATCGCATTGCATGCGAGTGTATGGTAGTGGTGCATTCTGTTGCCCGGCGGGATCAACTCCAGCTAACCTTCCATTTCCCCGTACGCCTGCACACGCTTACAGCACACTGTAAATGGATGGTACCTGGTAGTAGAGTGCCCCCAAAATTCACCCCAACCCCCAAAACATTGGCTGAAGGAAGATGGGACTGGTAAATCTGTTGAACATTTCCGCCGGAATGAATATACGCTGTGCTAGCGTTTGTCATCGACGTGTCCGTGGTGGTTGTGTCGCACACATGGAACGTGTCCTGATGCTGCATATGCCGGGCCGCGGGATATTTTCCGGAACATATCGGGGCCAACAAATAAAAGCACACGCGGAAATGCTTTTTCAGCGCACGGCCAAACAGTTCCATCTCGCGGATCATCGCGTGTCGCATGGTCGGAGAGAATGGTCATTTCATCAGGCTACCCGGGAAGCTTCCGGTTCTATTTGAGCGTTGTTGCGATTTTTTTTTCGCCGCAACAGAACAGGTTTGCACTTTGTCCGTTGTGCACTATGGGTTACAAGCAGGATGAAATGCGACAAAACTTGTGGCACTATTTGAGGGAGTACATTGTTTGAATGCTGCAATTTTTGAGCCACAATGAAACTCCTTTTGGGTTTAATTTATTATTGTTGAATAACACATATTTGCCTTATCTTCATTAAATGAAAACAAAACGGAGAAACGCGCTTTTTTAATCTAATTATTGACTTATTTTAATATCACTTTTTAATGAGAGGATTAATGAATGAAGGTCCAATGTCAACTGTATATTCCCAATGCTTGCTTGCGCACATACGTCAGATGTAGTAATGAAACAGTCGCGTACAAACCACTAATCTATTTTCCGATAGCTCACGCGTACATTTACGCATTCGTGGAAGCCGCTTTGGCGTTATGCCTCGCCGACAGTGCAGCACTCGTCCAAACATTGCATCTTTTCGAAACATTCAGTCAACATCGACGTTAAGCTTACTGGTAGGATTGGAAATTATTATTATTATCGTTGCCGGTAGTACTGGTGCTGCTGCTGCTGCTGCTCGCGAAACGTCCATTTTTGTTCCGGTTACTATTCCCCAGAACATTGACCAGGCTCATCGTTCGTTGAGGCAGGTTTGAAGTCATCGGTATCATGCTTCATTGTGAGGTGATACGAACTAGTTACTGGCGATGGTAGAAAGGAATTATTAGAGCTGTATGTATGTGCTTTTCACATTTTACTTTTCCGATGCAAATGGCTACCTGCTCATGTGTATGAATAATACATTTCTCTTAGCTCGCTGTCCACAGTAAATTCAATGGATGTTCATGATGCCTTTGGGACATGAATATATCTTCAATTAAGTTTTATTTATTAAACAAAAATGTGATGTTGGTCTCGAATAAAAGATCTGATTTTTTCTTTTATTATTTAAATTCATATTTATTTCAATTCATCACATGAAACATTCAAACGAGAAGATTCCTTTAACTTTTCGTCTTCTCTTTAAGAACAACTGTTGAAGAAAACTTTAATACCTTATCCCACCAACCGTCCATTTTCGACACGTTTTTCCAGCAAGACACGGCGAGAGTGGTACAAGCTTTCCGGCATTTTCAACATTCCTTTGCGCTGAATATGACAAAGGAAAATGCGACCATTCTTCTCGTTTTGTTTTTCTTCATCTATTAGCCAGAGTGAAGAAAAAGCGCTCGCTTACAAGGACGACCGACCGCTTTGCAACACCAGCGCGCTCCAGCTTCCACTGCTAACCCACTTATGTTTGCACTGAATTAAAAATATTTCCCGGAGATAAATTTAATGAAAAACAAACACCCCATGTCTTCCGCATCACTAAACCACCAACCCAACGGGATGGGATGGAGGGTAGAAGCATGAGCAGGTATTTTCACCGTACTTCTCCGGTTATTTCTGGCGCATTTCGCCTCTTGTCCCGGGGATCGCATTCTTGCAGCGTGGAGGCGAAGGTTCACGAGCACTCCGCTTCCTTACAATGGCCTTCCATTCGACGGCACTCTAGAAGGGTCTTGTATGACGTCTTCTCCACAATGTCTTATCACACCAAAATGGACAATTTCGATGGGTTTTCCTGTACGAATTATGTTTTACTTCATGGAAAATTTGGTCCTCCTCGGTTTATCTAGTTTGTTAATAATAATATTAATATCAGACAATCTCCGGAGAGGCAGTTTTTATTTTCTGTTTCAAATATTGTATCATCGACCATAAAATGATATCGAACTTCCTGACAAGCACGATATCAATTAATGAAAGTATATTTTTCAAAACAGTATCTCGCTTTGCACTTCTCAGCATGTTTTATTATTTCTAAACAGAAAGTGTTTTCATATTTTGAAAAATCTCATCTCCCGAAAGATAAATATTGGCTACTAATGGGAAAGGCTCTGATTTTTCCGGGACGGTTTTGTTCTTCCCTTTCCCTTACCCCAAACAAGCAAGGCGAGCAGCATAATTTACTCAGCACTGTCGGTACAGGATACTAGAACGCTGTTATGGTCATAACCTCGCAAGCGGAAAACGCATGTGTGATCTTAAACAAACACCATGGCAACCAGCACAACCATCACGGCCGCACGCAGCTAAACGTGTGCTTTCGACACCGACACGACGCAAGAACCGAAAGTCTTCTCCCGTGGGAAATTTCGGCACATGAAATTGGATGATTGCGTACCGGAAAGCCCACTAACTACCGGGCCGCTCTTCCATGTGCTCTGCGGCACATGTGAAGCATGAAGTTTTCCTTTGCTCAACCAAGCGTTTGCGCTTCTGTTGACAAATGTGCGGGTGCGTGTGTGGCATACGCTTGGAAGATGAAACAAAAACAAAAGCGCGAACACAGCGCCAGCGAGAAGGCATTTCGGAAAACTCTCGTCCTTAGAATAGATGTCGACGATGCTTTTCACGCGACGCATGTTTGTGGTGTTTTCGGAACGTTGGCTTCACTTTGAGCGCATGTTACGAGCCACATTGTACGGCAGATTGGAGTTGCTGTAAAAACATACGATTATTCACGCATTTTCAATCTGTTACGAAAAATACTATGGCGTAGTGTCTCGCACAAAACAGGACTCTAAAATGTAAGCCACAGCCATGGGGTTTTGTTTATTGTTTCATCGTAATGAGTTTATTTTTCATTTAGGCTACATTTTAAGGCATTTTAATTGAGGAGAAATTTTCAGAGCAGTTATTGCAAAACAGCATCAAAATAATTGAATCATGTGAAAACAATACTTAATATTATTAAATAATCGTCAACTCCTAACTTAAGCCACGTAGGTCAGGAGCGCTGAGACTCTTATTAAAAATTCTCAATCACTCAAATTTTCTCAAAAATGTCACAATTAGAGTCTTTAAAGTTTGGTTTTAAGGAAATCCAGAAATTACTATTAAACTTCCTGCATAAAGCCAACCGAAAACCTGTTCAACGCGAGAAATGGTATATAGTAATGTTTTTCTTTTCTTTCTCGTGAACTCTTGCCATCCCTCAGCATTAGTAGTTTTCACCTTCGCCGAGACAACCAACGCTAACTTTGTGCAGCTTTTGTTGTATAAAGTCAAGAAACGAAACAAAAACCCACCCTCATCTAAAATAAAACACACATGCAAGAACATTGGACCACTTACAGCACACCAGACCAAAAGTGGATATATTCCTTCGAGCACATGGTTCTCGTAAAATAGTATGGTCAACGTTTTAAGTCCTAGGACAGTCGATGGGAAAGCTGCAACCCTGTGTAGTCACCACACGATAAAGCTTTGAGATTTTGAATTTCCTTGGTCACAATCGAACCATCGCTATATCGGCAATTCCGGCAATGGAGACGAAAGGATAAGGGTCAAAGATCCCCAAAGACGGAGGAACGAGATGGATGAAAAATGACAAAATAAAATCCGCCCGACGAGCCACTAGGATTCCTTCTGTTACAGGGCTTCCGTGTCGATGTTGATCCTCTCTCGAGAGAGATATGTGAGGGTTTTCTGGGGATTTCTCGTTAAATTGGAAACAACGTTACGTTTGCTTGGGTAAAGGTCATAACTGAAAAACGTACTCTAACGAATAGAAATTGTAGTTTTGCAGTTCCAGATTACAGTGATGGAAGAAAGTTCAACATTGTAGTAAAGCATCACGAAAAACAGAAATTAAATTCTTTAAAATTAACACAAAGTAACAATGCAACTTAATTGTTTGCTTTCGTTTCCCCATGCGCACTAAAAGGCTCCAGTGCATTAGATCTCAACCGAAACGATGTAAATTCACGTCGATCACCGTCAACTCCATCATCATTATCACCATTATCTTCCTCTTGTTCGGGATGATTGTTATCGCTAGCGTGTACCGGATGTGTACGGATATCAAAATACCTACAGCAATTCTCACCGACCTTTGTTCTTTCTTCTCTTGAGTGCGCTTTTAAAACTGGCCGAAGCACACGGTCGCACTTGACTCCGACAGCAATCCATTCCGTTGGTGTGTATGTGTGCCGATTGTCTGGCACTGTTCGGATGATTTTGACCCCACTAGCTAAAGCCACCCCGCCTCCACATAGCAAAGCTCCATGCTCGATTTAAAGCTTACATCAGGTAGGAGAAGAAGAGTGCAAGATGCAATTGCATGGTGGTGCACACTCTTGCATCCCAAGCACACCAAGCCCAATTGCGTTTCGTACAAGTGCAGTGAAGGGTTTGTACCTCTTGAACCTACCACACCACGCCGTCGGAGTGGTTCTTCCCTCTGTTCGGCTGTCGCTTCCAACGGTAGCATTCCGGGAATACTCCCAAGAAACATTACGAACACGGAAGGGTTTTCCCTTGTTTGGAATCCACATTACTTCAAACCCGGCTGTTCCGGTTGAAGATTTTATTCGTTTTCCATTCGCATATCCTTCCCGTGCTTTTCCTTTGCCCACTACCACCCACACACTTACAATTCGCTTGGTAGGATGGTTTTTTTTTTGCTATACTTACTTCCTAGCAGGAACTGAGAATACCTTGAAAGTATCACATGTTGTAGGAACATAAATTTTAATATGCTCACCGAACCTCCACCAACCTCCACCACTAACCATTCAGCACTGTTAGACGTTGGTTCTTATGGAAATTTTTAAAATCCTTTTTTGCTTCTCCTTCTTTCTCTTTCTTGCAGGATACGACTGGGTCGGTTGGCGTAATGACTCACTCGGATGGGCCGGCAAACCGGTCGAGATGGTGTTCGAGTTTGACTCGGTCCGTAACTTTAGCTCCATGGTGCTGCACACCAACAACATGTTCAGCAAGGACGTACAGGTGAGTGTTTGGGCCGGGGTTTCATCGCTATTGCGCTATTTGCTTCTGTTTCCATTTTCTGCCTGCCTTTGCCGTAGTTCGCTCACTGCGAGCAGTGCTATTGAAGGATAAGCATTATACCATTGCCGCACGGGTGTGGCTAAATTCCCGTGCTGTCACCTACAGGATGGAGCGTCACTATGGTTCGTTTTACTTACCGGAAGCATATTATACATACACTTGGGTTTGTTAAAAATGAGTACAGATGGTATCACTTTTAAAATACCCCTTCGCAAATGAGTGTTTAAAGAAGCTTAAGCAATGCTTCGAGTAGGACATGTTGGAGATTGGAGTAAGACAATGGGATGTAACTAACATGTTTTTTTTTTTTGGCTATTTTCGACCATTTTTCACGCGTTTCCACATAAATGCTCTTCTAGCAAATCCGTAGAAGAAAACTTTACTCTTGAAAAAGATGATTATTTTCATTACATTATGTCACAAAAATATCTGGAATTGAATTCAAACATTGGGATCGATTATACTTTTAGCTTGTTTTTTTTACTACGTGTTTTGATGCTTGGCGGCGTATCTCCATAAAAACTGGCAACCCAACAGTTTCGATCAGCTGCTCGATAAATGTCAAATCAAACATTTTTCTAGCAGGTCTGACGCAAGTCAGAATTGACCCCTTTATCCTTCATGCTTGATATTTTTACGGTGAAGAAAAAATACAAACAAAAAATTTGTCTGAAAATTTGTGTTTTCAAAAGAAATTCTCGTGCAGAATCATTGGAAATGCTTCAAAAAGCTTATGGAAAGCATGTTTCATCACTATTTTCTTGGTGACAGAATGTATGTTCAAATATTTTTTAAGTGTTTGCAAGTTGGGCGTTAAGAATCAAAACAATAGCTTTAAAATTATGTGTGAACATTGCACCCCAAAACTGAAGTTTTAATTACGGTCAAATTATAAATTAAATTTGAAATCTTTTCTAGAGCAAAAAAGATGCACTAATCAAATTAAACGTCCCGTCTTACTGTTTCAAATTTCAAACGACAACCCGAAACGAAATAAAATATAAAAGTGACTATTTTTTTATTGAAGCGGGAATTTCTAATGCGAGAAAATGAACCGCAATTTAAACCAGCTGGTAGCGTGCAATAAATGCTTCCTTTTCAATTCTCATAACCACCCCGGTACCGTGCTTTATTTTGATACCCTTTTTGATAAGGAAACCATTCACTGATTCTTTTTTCTAACGGGCGGAATCGAGATTTACCCACCCCATTTCGTAGGGGGTGATTTATTTCCGCGTCTTTGACTCGGTTGCTTCCGAAAAAAAAGGTAATGAGCTGTTTCGGGAATGGACCGGGGCACATATTTTGCAGTCCGAATATCAATAAACAATTATCAAACGCATAACTGCTTGGAAAACCTCTTATCGTCAGTTGCTACACCGACTCGTTAGGACGTTTTGCCATCGTTTCGATGCTCATTACTGCTTCCAGCGTAGAAGGCATAAAGAAGTCAGCCTAATGAAGGGTAAATCTTCTTAACTGAAACTTGGTGCTTGTTGTGAGGGGTTTTCTTTTTATTTGTTTGTGTATTTTTCCGCTGCTTATTCATCTCACTGCTCGGAACCACCGACTATCAGCGCCAAAACAGAGAATAGTATTTTTGGGAGTCGTTCGGAGATGCCATTTTTCTACTTGCGTCCCCGGCCCTAGTGTTTCATCCCCGCCACCCGTGATGCTCGCGGTACCGTGGCGCCAAAATGCTAAGTATCAATAATTGGACTCGGCTCGTAAATTTTTGCCCACTTTTGCCTCACTTTTTGCCACTTGCGGGTTGTTGGTTTTTTTGTGTGTGTTCTGTGTTGTTTTCATTATTTTACCGCTTCGTGCATGGAGCCAAAATAGCGCTCCAGTTTCCTAGTGGCCCGTTAAAAGTTTTCCAACAACCGCCATGGTACCATTTTTCGCTCACTTCTCAATTCATGACTTTCGGGGCTAGCTAGTTGCACGATTACCGCCGGAAAAACAAGACCAGAGCAAGAAATCAACTGCAACCTGGTCCTTTTAGTGTAGGGCACTAAGAAAAAACTCGCACACACACACATTTTTTGAGCTACCGTTTTCAAGAGCTTCGTTTAGGTGCGTTCTGCCAAAGTCTGGCAAAAGTTTCCACACTCGTGCAGGAAAAGGACCTTGCCTGCCAGGGTGAAAATTCACGATAAAACTTATTTTCTCGTTAATTGTTCGAGACGTTAAAATAAATTTTCTGCAAAATATAATTAAAGAAACTGGCACAGACACACAAAAATTCAGTCCCCCTACCGGTGGTCAAAAGAGACAACCCGGACACGAAGAGCATTATTTCTAATGCCGATGCGCTTTTACCCACCCTGGCCTGCGGGCGTCAGGTACGGATTGTAACTAGAGCCAAAACTGGGGACATCCAAGCTAAAGATAAAACAAAACGTTGGTGGAAAAAAAAAATCCTTTCAGACGGGTCGCCAATAAAAGGTGAAAAGCTTTAAAGTCCACCGATGCCATTTGAAAAGAAGAGGTGATTATGCTTTTGATGCAATGAAAATTTTAGGATGGGATCCAAAACAAACTTCTCTTCCTTTTTGCCAGCCCGTTGAATAAGCACTCACAAAAAAAAAAACGATTCTCGAAATGGGTTTTAAATAGAATGGGAAGTGCTCAATGGTGCAGAGAAAAGCGAAAGTCAATTTAATTAGGTGAAGACAAACCGTCATCGACCGAGAAACGGGTCGAATGGAATCGAAAACCCCAAAGCCGTTCGACCGAATGATGTGGTAAATGAGGTTTGAATTGATGAAAATGGTCACTCACTTTGTTTTGTTTTGCCTTTTCGAGGTTGAAAAGATTTTTGGTCATATTGTTAGAAATATGGTAATCTTTTTCAGTCTTAAATTATTTATTATACACCTTTCACACCGTTTGAACATTGTGATCTTGGTATTATTTTATTTTTTGATTTTATTCACTGCTTGACTGATTTATGATTTTTTTCTTAACTTTAAATGAAAAAAAGTTTTGTCGAATCATTGTTACGTCTGTAAAATCTAATAAAAGACTGAGGAATACATGAAATAACGAACGATAAGTATCCCCGTCTGGTTCTAACTATTCAACTAGTCAATGTATAATCGAATACCATTCTATTTTAAATCAGTGGTTCTTCCTCCGCCTCAGTTGGGTATTCACTGCTTTGCGCGCTCTTTTTTTAAACCATCCTCCATCTCATCTAATGAAGTGACAATGTAAATAAAAGCGCACTCAAACAGATTCTTTGCATTACGTCTCGAAACTAATAAAATGAAAATGTTCATGTCCATGCATCATTGACGACCAGGCATGAGCATAGCGCCATTTGAAAAACACAGCAACAGCAAAAACATTTAACGCCCGCAGTAAGATGACATTTCCATCTTCTTCCGTTTGCCAATCCAGAGTGCCACATTTCCCAGTAATGGCTGTTAAATGGCTACCCGCCCTGGAAGCCACGAACGAAAAAGCACGATATCTGGATGCGCTAATTTTCAACGGGAATTTCCACCCCACCAAGTTGGACAATTCCATCCCACTGTCTGAATGCTGTCAATTTCCCTCCCCAGCGTCACAGAGCCTCCTTCAACCTGGAATAAGTCTTATCAGTGCTCATTCGATTGGCAGTGCTAGTGGCGCCCCGTGAAACGATGGTTTTTATCGTGCTGCACTGTTGTATGGTCGGTTGGCGACGCTTATTGTGCTAATAAACGTCGCTCGAGAAGCGAAACGATTGGAATTAAAAGGATCGTCGGGGATTTTTCTTTTTCGTTTTTCCGCCTCCACTCCGTGGCGTGTTTCATCCCTCGCCTGTGATGGCCATTTTATTGCCCTTCTGCTAGGGTACGACAGCGAGACTGTGAAACGCTTTGCCATTAAGGAAAATGACACGCTGGCTCCAGTTTCATAAGCTGCTTATTGCCATCGATACGTCATCCGTCTGTAGATGGAATTGAGAAAATGGATGCTAAAGAAGCTGTTTGTTTATTTATTTTTTTACTTTTTAATAAATTTTTACTCGACAGTTCTAAAGGCAAGCTTAAATCACGGATGCAAGACGAACAAGTGCGCACTAATTAGTTTTTAGTGAGAAATTGCAACATAGTTTTACTTTTCTGGGTAACCGACACACCGATCTGCTTGCTTCATTATCGGAAGCTGTCGATAAATTCATCATTAAAAGGGCACAGCGTGAAAATACGTTTTCTTTACAAAAAAAAACAGCTTAGAATTCAATCAGTGTTTGCAACAAATAATGCATTTTTCTACTTGTTACGGTTTTGTTATAATGTCTTAACGAAATGTAATCTCTTCCTTCCGCAGGTTTTTGTCCATGCAAAAGTGTTCTTCAGCATCGGTGGTCAACACTTTACCGGTGAGCCAGTGCAGTTTTCCTACATGCCGGACACGGTCATGGAAAATGCACGTGACGTCACGATCAAGCTGCACCACCGTGTCGGTCGATACGTGCAGATCCATCTTTACTTTGCATTGCGCTGGATCATGCTGAGTGAAATCTCCTTCACCTCAGGTAAGTTTATGGAAGTTTATTGCCATGCGTTTCTACCGTTGATTGGGGTTAATTAAAAGATACAGAGCAACCATTATAAAATCTGTGGTTTATTATCATTCCAAGTTCATTACTTCATTTTACTACCTTACTATTCTTTTGTGGCAAACATAGACTATTTCAAACTAAAACTGCCTCTCTGAGTGCCTTACTGTGTATGCGTGTTAACCTTTTCCAGGTTGCTACACCAACCAATGGCAGTTTTTAACAACATGAACCAGATACAACTTTTATTTTTTTATCAATTTTAATTCACGATAGGTAAAATAGTATCCGCGGCTATTTCATAATTTGTATGCGCTTGAGATGCAATTCATCAAGGATTGATCCGCCGAGCGTGAATGTTTGTCCGTTCATGCGATGTTTCGTTTGTGGCTAACTAACGAGAGCTTATTTTGTGGTCCTTAAGTGCTGAAGCGTGTCTGTTTT
>AXCM01005991.1:0-16364 GCA_000473375.1 Anopheles culicifacies
ATTTTTAAATAAACAATTTCTCACCTTTGATCCTACTATAGCCAGCTTGTTCGTTAACGTCAAATCACTGCTGACAGCGGGTGGATCGAAATTTGCAGGCTCCCAAAGTTGCAAATTGCCTGGCAAAGATTTCGTCCCGTATCGAGCGTCGTTTAAATACAATGATCCATAAGTAAGGTCCCTAGCACTAGTACGGATTGGTAAAAGAACGGAAGCATAAAATGGCACAATTGCTTCGTGGATGGTCGAGGTAAGTGCAAAGAAACAGAACCCCACGGTGCACAAGTGTGTTGTCACCAGGCGCTTGCCTATGAGCTCATATGGGACGTTATGTAAAGTTTATTGATTTTTTGTTTTTACTTTCGCTGTGTTTGCGTGGTGAATCTGATGCGGAAAATTACGAACCGATGCCAACATTATGCTATTGCGATACGTGACGCGGACTGTCGGGTGCAGTATCGACCCTCGGTTCAAACACATTCGCCCGGTCGTGTACACGGTGAGTCGGGTGAACTTTTCCGGTTTCACGACCGGAAACGGCAACGGTGGCAATGGAGCTGGAAACGGAGGTAGCAACCATTCGACGGCCTGGTCGCGGTACAACTATTACCGGCAGCAGGAGTTCCTACGGCCACCAAACGCGAGCGGATGGCAATATTATGGCCAGCAACGGAATTACGGCATGCTTATAGGGCGTGTTTTAAGAGGTGTCCTGAAGCTGCGATACCTGGTGCTGGGCAGTGCAATCGGAGGTGGTGTAACGCTTAATAAACGGTATGAGGAATGGAAGGATGGTCTGCCGGACATGAAATGGCTAGAGGAAGTTCTGCCCGACAATGAAAAGTGGGCCGGCTTTACGAAAAATCTTCTCGCGGTCAAGGACGCAGTGAAAGACTCCATCGAAATAGGTAAAACGTGTAGCTATGTTATCGGAAAGAGAACGCCTTATTGAGTTGCATTTTTGTGGCCATGTTTTAGATCCCCGGTTAAAGCAGCTAAGTGAGCATAAGTTAAACGAATGGCGACAGTGGTTTGATCAGCGTCTAGACAACGCAATCGAGGCTGCAGAAACGCAACAGAATCCACAGATTGAGAGTAAGTAATCCTTCCTATTTGGATCTTCATCCATTCCAACCCAGTGCTCAAGAATGATTAAATGTAGTTAGTGTACCTTGCACCGTGCATTAATGCATGGTGGTGTGATGCCGCACGATGTCGCGTGAGCTTACATCATCGTCATCTGCACGAACAGTTCGATGGTTATCGGTCTAGTGTTTACTAATGATTAGATTTGCTCAAAGGTTTATTGTTTGTATATTCATGATAAATTGTCCGTACTTTCTTGACATTTGAATGAAAAAATCATAATAATTGAACAGTTTTTGTTGGAAAAGTTCAAATGTAATCTGTTTGATCAAAAATAGCCCAATTCGTTACGCATCGATAGAAAAGATAACGTTTAATTGACCGAATCGTTAGTTTCCCCCATCCAGTAGTGAAAACAGTCTCATTTTATGCGATGTTTTATTCATATTTCTTTACAACATTGATGTGCCGCATATCGTATCGCCTTTCATCCGTGCTTCTAGTGTATCCCAAAATCCTACCGGGAAACGAAATCATAATTTGAAAAATTTCGTTTAATTGAAATTGTTTTTTTCTTTCTCTCTCTCCCTCTTTCTTTGGCTTCTAGGTTCCTTCCAGAATTTATCAGAATTTATTTCTGACCTATATGGAGGTAAAGCTATGTGGTTAAATAATGTTCTATCAAATAGGATAAGTGTGTAGTAGATGCTGGTCGAACATATATTGCCGTAGCGATAATCGATTTAGTCATTCTTGAGAACTTAGTATTGGTTGATATGCATTATATACTTGTTCCAATGTGGCTTTTACTTAAAGAGCGCACTGTCTGTAAGTTTGCTTATTATGCCTTTTGATTTCTTGCTTTCCTTCCTTCATACCACTGTAGCTACCAAAGAAGAGCTAAAAGCGAAAAACACGGTCAACGCAAAAGGTCTTAATGCGGAGGAAAGCCGTAAACGGGTCGACACACTGCAGGCACAGGTCGATTCACTGCAGACGGAAATCATGAATGTGCAGCTAAAGTACCAGCGTGAGGTGGAAAAGCTAGAGAAAGAGAATCGAGATCTACGGCAGCAATATCTGATACTGAGAACGAACCGCAAACAACCGACCAAGAAGCGCATCAAGAAATCCTTGATCGACATGTACTCCGAGGTACTGGACGAACTGTCCGGGTATGACACTAGCTACACCACAGCAGATCACCTACCACGTGTAGTGGTGGTCGGTGATCAGAGCAGTGGCAAAACGTCAGTGCTGGAATCGATTGCGCAGGCACGTATTTTCCCACGTGGCAGCGGTGAAATGATGACGCGAGCACCGGTTAAGGTAACACTATCGGAAGGACCTTACCATGTGGCACAGTTTCGTGATTCGGAACGTGAGTACGATCTGACGAAGGAAAGCGATCTGGCCGAGCTGCGACGTGACGTCGAGATCCGAATGCGCAATTCGGTGCGTGGTGGCAAAACCGTCAGCATGGACGTGATCTCGATGACGGTAAAGGGACCGGGACTGCAACGTATGGTGCTGGTCGATCTTCCCGGTATCATCTCGACCCAAACCGTCGATATGGCACCGGATACACGCGATCAAATCAAGCACATGACCGAACACTACATGAGCAATCCCAATGCAATCATATTGTGCATCCAGGTAGGAAAAATTTACAGCCAAATTGTATGTAAAAGCAATAACGTTTATTTTTGTTCTCTCGCAGGATGGTTCGGTGGATGCGGAACGAAGTAACGTAACCGATCTCGTGTCACAGTGCGATCCACTCGGCAAGCGAACGATCTTCGTGCTCACCAAGGTTGATTTGGCCGAGGATCTGGCCGATCCGAACCGCATCCGGAAGATTCTTTCCGGCAAGCTGTTCCCGATGAAGGCACTCGGATACTTTGCCGTAGTGACGGGACGTGGCCGCAAGGACGATAGCATCGAAACGATACGCGAATATGAGGAAAAGTTTTTCAAAAACTCCAAACTATTCCAGTAGGTGTACTGCAATGTATTCGTGCCATTTATTCGCTTAACAGTACTTCTCTTTCCCTACAGAAGTGGCGTCACAATGTCCCACCAGGTGACGACGAGAAACCTCAGCTTAGCTGTGGCCGATCGTTTCTGGAAGATGGTACGTGAAACGATCGAACAACAGGCTGATGCGTTCAAAGCGACACGTTTTAATCTAGAAACGGAATGGAAAAATAATTTCCCAAGGTATGCAAAGACTTAATTACGCTGCCAAATATCCCACTCGATTGATAAATATTCTTCTTCCCTTAGGTTGCGCGAATCCGGTCGAGATGAACTGTTTGAAAAGGCCAAAGGAGAAGTGCTGGACGAGGTCGTCAATTTGTCGCAAGTTTCTGCCAAAAAATGGGAAGAATTGATGAACAGCAAGCTGTGGGAAAAGTTGTCCAGCTACGTGTTCGAAAACATTTACCTTCCGGCAGCCCAGTCCGGTTCGCAAAGTGAGTGTTCGTTTTCGTGTTTTGGTGATTTAAGTCACGCGTTCCATTTCCCTCCTACCCAGATTCATTCAACACAATGGTCGATATTAAGTTACGCCAGTGGGCCGAACAGGCGCTTCCGGCGAAATCCGTTGAAGCTGGTTGGGAAGCACTGCAGAAGGAATTCCAGCACCTTATGGAGGTTGCACGCCGCACACCCGATCACGACGATTTGTACGATAATCTGAAGAGCGCCGTAATAGACGAAGCCATTCGACGACACTCCTGGGAAGATAAAGCGATCGATATGCTGCGTGTGATACAGCTCAACACGCTGGAAGATCGGAGCGTACACGACAAGCAGGAATGGGATCAGGCGGTACGCTTTTTCGAAGCATCCGTGAAGGATAAGCTGCAGGCGACGGAAAAAACGATCGGAGAAATGTTCGGTCCCACCACCAGCCAAAAGTGGCTCCACTGGCGTTCGTCGACCGAGGAGCAGAACAAACGGCGCCATGTAAAGTCGGAGCTGGACAAAATACTCGACAGCGATTCGAAACATTCGCCCACGCTCAGCTACGACGAACTGACGACGGTGCGGAAAAATCTGCAACGCTGCAACGTGGAGGTAGAGACAGACTACATCCGGGAGACGTGGTATCCTATTTACAGGCGGTAAGATTGGGAATCATTTTTGTTTTGTGTAGCACTTTTGGATAACATTTTCTTACGTTTACTCGTAGGCATTTCCTTAAGCAAGCACTGAACCGTGCGTACGATTGTCGGAAGGCGTACTATCTGTACTCGCAGCAGGGCAACGATTGTGAGGTGAACTGTAGCGATGTGGTGCTGTTCTGGCGCATCCAGCAGGTCATCAAGGTGACAGCTAATGCACTCCGCCAACAGGTAATCAACCGGGAGGCACGCCGATTAGATAAGGAAATTAAGGAAGTGTTGGACGAGTATGGTGAAGACGACGAGAAGAAGCTGCAACTGCTGACCGGCAAACGTGTTCAGCTGGCAGAGGAACTGAGTAAGTGTACTTACAACCAAAATCCTAGTGTGGTAAATGCATTAAGAGCATTCTTTCTTCCTTTACTTTACAGTTCGTGTACGGCAAATTCAAGAAAAGTTGGAAGAGTTCATAAACGCGCTTAATCTAGAAAAGTAAAACGCTCTACCTAGCCTAGTCGATTCAAACACCATTCGATCACTTGGTTCTGTGATTTTGCTCGGTAAACTCACTCCGGAGCATAGGAACCACCATCGAAGAGAAATGTTATTTATTTGCGCTTGCTCAATCGAGCACGTTCAGGCACCGGTATTCAGTATCGGTCGAACGAGACACCATGCTGCTGTAACCAATTCCGCTAACACAAAGCCAAACCAGTCCCAATCAACGAACAGAAAGTATTCTCATACATAATCCATGGTGTGTCACAGTTACTTTCTGCATGCACTCCTTTCTCATGCATCGTTCTTCTTTTTGGGAGGTATAATTCAATTTCGAGCTGCTGAATACGCGTGTGACGCTAACGAGGAAGAGTGGTGCGTAACTAAACCTCTTGCATGTACTACGTGTGTTGCGCAGTACTAGGATCGCACAAATCGATCGTTTATGATCGCTTAGCGCGCTTATGTGATGAAGCAGAAAAGTGAACGGAATGCAAAGTCAATGGGAATATCGAGTACTTGAAATACATGTAATTGAAAATAAGTTGCCGCGTCTAATACGAAGCCAACGAGAAAGAATCCGTTTCGTGAATGATTAGAGAAGTAAAAAGAAAATACCATCAAGGCATTTTCCGTAATGAAGTAACATCTTCTCTTTCTAGGCTATTTAATCATTCAATTTCATTTTAGAAACGCTACTCATTCTTATCATAATTTCAGAAAAGATGATGTATAACTTCCTACTTCAAGATTGTTGGTAAGTATTTCCTAAAACTACCACCATAATTTCACATTGATAATATCTATAATCTACACATAAATTCTTCCCTTTATTATGTCCTCTTTTGGGATTTGAAATGGGATATGTATAGATTCTTAAACTTCTTGAATGTATTCCCTTGTACTTGCCACGATATACCAAAAACCCTTGTAGAATACCAAACTATCTAGGCTTGAGACTATAGATAAATAAATGGGTTGCATTTGAAATGGATAAGAGTTTTGGAAAATCAGCCAGCTTCCCTTCTTTAAACTCTACACAATATAAAACCAATATCTCCCAATATCTGGATTTAAGTATGTAGAGAAACCCAACCCATTTGAAGAGTGATATGAAAAACCAGCTATAGCTGCAGGAGTAGAAGAACGGTATATGTGTTGGACATTCTCTTCTTCAATCCCTTCCTAAGAGTCCTACGAAATTGTATATGTTTTAGAAAACAGTAGTTACATTTATATCGACCAGGCAAATATCGGTTATCATGCTTCGATCCTCGAATACACTTTTATTGACTTTGTCTGCCTCAAAACTCCCCTAATTTTCTTCTTCTTCTTCTATGGCTCGAGAGGTCTTGGCCAGGCATTTCTGGCTTCAGGGAATTAAATTTACCCGCAACGGGATAGTCAACCCTGCGTACGCGGGGTACTGAGGAACAGCCCAAATGGGATTCGAAACTCGGTCCTGACCGTTCGAAGATCAGCGCCGCCCTTTCCTCGGCCTCCGATCTACTCCTCTAATTCACGCTGTAATATCAGCTTCATTGAGTACCTCAGTGGTGGATTAACCTAAGGGCGGAGTTGACGGCCGCCAGAGGCTTCGTCGTTCAGCGAGAACCCCCAAAGATCAAGGAGTCATAATATTGGGGGTCTCAATTGCCATTCCGCCAGGGGGCTCCTAAGAGCTTGATTCGTAACTGGAGTACCTCTGGACATATCCTTTGTATACGTTACATCCACGTTACATCTCTGAGTCATCAACCCTGTTCACAACGACGATGTCCTTAAACTAACTAAAGCTGTCCCTAAAGATAAAAAGTGCGTGTCGAGTAAATAAGTGCATGTTTCGGAATAAGAAAGGAAAGCATGGAAGCAGTTGAAAATTTGGTTCAAACAGCCTTTATTTGTGTGCAATTTATCAACAAATGGTTGATACGTTGTGTCGATGACCATATGGTTGTGGTAGTAACGATAACGTCTAATCACTGTCGCTACTACTACTGCTGCTACTACTGCTTTTACGACGGAACGCCTTGGAGAGTGCGTACCCTCCAAGACCAGCTGCACCAGCTGCGGCACCGTACTTTAGTAATTTCTTGGTTTTCCCTTTCTGCAATAAGAAATAAACAAACAGTCCATTACAGATATTACTTTGGAGATTATAGAATAAAAATTGTTACATCCTTTCAAGCAAAAGCTCACGGTTACACAGTAATATACAGTGACTTAAAAACGACACATTTACAACCGAACGTACAGGAAGGATTTTAGAAGCAACGGCCGCAGTCGTACCGGCCGCTAAAGCTGTCGTTGCAGCTAGGCCTGCCGGTGTGGCAAAACCTCCCGGCTGGTGACGTTGTTGTCGGCCACCACTCGCACCGGTTATGTTGTAACCTGTTGGTGGTGGTGCCGTTGGGTAAACTGGAGCACCATATCCCGGACTTATCGATGGCTGTGTAGGCATCGCTACGAAACCAAGCTGTAAAGCAGGAGGACAACACATAAAAACATGGATACAGTACGGGTAAAGTGAAACATTGCAGGATGAATTACATATCAAAACCTCGGACGATAGTACCTGTCCACTGGACGGATGAGGATGAGAAGCATGAAAGGTGTGAGCAGGTTTCGCCGTGACAGGTTTTGTGTCACCTATTGCGTTGCGGAGAAAATTTTGCGTTTGCTTAACACCACTAGCAATCGATTGTTTGAAAGGTATTTTCATCTTATCACGTTGATTCCCTTCAACTACAGCAGATGATGGTCCAATGTGCGTATGTGGCTATAAATTGTACAATGAGAGGTTTTTTTGAAATTTGCATGAATGATTGTTGTGTGCGTGAGAAAAGCAAATGTAACACCATCGTGTTTAAAAAATTCTAACATTAAACCCGTTGGACATTGAACAAAAACATGCATAATCGAAATGCTACTACTATTCTCTAGGTAAAAGCCCTCAAATTTTACCCTCAAAAGCAAGCACCCGCATGTAGAGCGCGTCTGCTGCTGCTAGTGGCAAGTAACGGAGGAGCGACAGTTTTGGGGTTGTGTGTATGTGTTAAACAGTGATTACATTTGCTCAATTTTTGCCTGCAATTCTTCTTTGAACAGTACCGAAAAGGGCACGGCTGGCGGATGAGCTCCCGGCGGTGGATGATGTGGATAGCCTGGTTGAGGCGGCGGTGGTGGCGGTGGGTATATGCCAACTCCTTGAAAGAATAGTGTTACCAAGGAGACAACAGTATACGGATTAGATTCGAACGGTTGCTAACGTAATAATTGTGTGCATGCGTCATCGTCGAATTAGAACAGCTTCATAAAGAGTAGTCGTCTTGTTCTACCTGGATAGTGACCACTTCCGCCACCGATCGGGTGTGTTGGCAGCGGTGTGTACGGTGGTGGTGGTGGCAGGTTCGACGGAGGAGCATTCGGTACAAAACCAATCGGTGGAGCGTACGGCGTTGGATGTTGCACTGTAAAACATCGAAAAAAAAAACATATCGATAAACCCAACCGATCGATGATAAGATAATGGACATTTTTGCAATTTGTCGCGTTTGTGAAGTGTGCTGAGAGATGGTGACTGTTTTACCGACACTTACCAATCGGGGGTTGTGGATACGGATTCACCGGCACAGATCCCGGGACGTCCGATTCGGACACGATCGAATATATAACGCCACCACCACTGACCGAAATGTAACGGGCGTTATGCACTGGTAATCGGTGGGCAAACGTGCAGAAATGGACCCCGTTAATGGCCAATTTGTACAGCGATGCTTCGGCCAGAATCAACAAATCGAAGCTTTCGCCATACCGGATCGGACAACCGCCGTAACGTTCTTCGACACCAACCACCTGGTTCTGAATCGAATTGCGTACGATCGCATGCTCATGTGGTCTGATGCTGATGTGCAGCGGAACATCGTCACGCGGATTGACGGCTGCACCGGCCTGGATGTGGATCTGGCAACTACGATTAAACGAAGGTAGGTGGAACAATGAATGATTCATAGCTCAAGGTTTTAGTAGGCGTGTGCGTTTTCTCCCCTACCGTTCTCCGTGGCTGTTGATGATGCCCTTGATGCGTAACATACGGCCCGGACTTAACCCACCAGGTATTAACCCTAGAAAGGGAAGAGTCTAGAACGGGGAAGGAAAACCTGACTCATCACTGTGCGCTTTGGTGTGCAAAATAGCAAAATGAAACGTGGCCACTGATACCTACGGGTGAAAAAATGGGAATCGTAGCCATCCGTATGCTGCTAGTACACAAATTCCTATCACAAACGTTTATATTTCTTCACTTTAAATCACAATCTGCAATAGCTGCGTATGATAAAACGAACAAACCGCCACCAAATGTTCGGTTCCGTTCGCGAAAACCGTCCAACAACGAATGATAGCAACGGGGAAGATATTTTCCTTGTTTACTTTATAGCTTTGGCTCTTATCGTCTGTAATCGAAGTTCTTTCGATAAGTGAGTCAAGTGCGTTTGTGCTACGTACCTCCCACCTGCTGCTGCTTTGCTGATGAGTCAATACACGCGCATTACATGTGTAAGTGATTTTTTTCAAAAACATTGCGCCATTGCACCCGCGTAACGGTCATCGCTGTAATGCGTGTAACGCATACTAACGCTTACAGGGGTTGTCAAGCCAATTCCTTATTGGCACTCCATTTCTCGTGTACTGCCAACATAATTATATCGTCAGGTAGTTGAATAAACGCTTCTTTCAATTTAGTCCACTTTTACTATTTTTCATAGGATAAAAAGCATTTTTAGTGGTAATTTTCATTTGATAACTATCCTATAACGTTGGGTAACGCTATTTGAATTGGGCTACAAGCCCTGTAACTGTCATTCACAATCGTAAACAAACTCCTCGTGCCATGTGTGTTTTGTTGTACGGCTGTGCATCGCGAACAACGTGATACGGAACGAGTGTTGTGCACTGAAAATTAAAAATAAACCATGAAATAATATACCAACGACAAGCAGCTAGCATCGAGGCACGCAAAAACAAACGGGACACTGTACACTGGTGTCGTTTGTTAGAATCCCTGCAAGCTATACGATGTGGCCCTGTTCAACGACTTCCGGCCAGTGAGATGAGCGTGTACCATGATGAGGTCGAAATCGAAGATTTCGAGTACGACGAGGAGGAGGAGATGTACTACTACCCCTGCCCCTGTGGTGACCGGTTCCAGATCAGCCGAGAAGAGCTGATCGCGGGCGAAGAGGTAGCAACCTGTCCCAGCTGCTCGCTGATAGTGAAGGTGATTTACGATCCGGAAGCGTTTGCCGCGGAGCAGGATGAAGCGGACACCGGCAAAACGGGTGAACAGCAGTTGGAAAAGAATTAAACAGTCGTGTGCATGTGTGACGAATCGCTTGGAAATGTTGGACGAATAAATGTAGCTAGTTATTTACATGCCTCTCGGAAAGGTAAATTGGATTCGGAATCATGGAAATATTACCAAATCTATAATCTAATAGATAGGTATTGATAGTGATGAATGGTTTCTTATTTTTTAGGTCCTGTATTAACACTTATATTCACAGAGATTCATAAATCTTGGGACAGTTCCTGCAGATTCTCAGGAATGTATTGCAACAACACTAGATTTGGTTAAACACAACACCAGAATATTTTATTTGTCATTAGTCTAATGCTTCAAAAAACTGTTTTATCAACAAATTACAAGCTAATTTGAAAAATACAATATGCGGTTAATTAACAACTATTTTAATAATCCAAGATTTTCTTGCGAGCATTCCTCGATGAGCGTGTCGATCGTTTGGAGGTATCTGGTAGGGATAGGATAAAAAAAACACATGTTAAAAAAGCTTTCAAATACTCCCCGACGGAAGCTGTACCATTACCTTTCTCATCCTCTTCATCAACATTGGAATCATTATTATTGCTCAATTCCTCGTCGAAGAGGTCTGTAAAACAACGCGCCGATCGACGATTGGACCGTCGTACCGCACTGCTATCACCGCGAGGTGTTCCCCTTGGTTTGCGCGCTTTCTTCTTCGGTTCATCGTCGTCATTATCCTCGGTGGATGTAAGCTGTACCGAAGCCGAATCCAACAGCGATCGTTGACGACGCTTCTGTATCTCTACATCCAGCCGGGAAGGTGTGCGAGCTGCCAGATTATCGATATGTTCAATTTCGAGCTCATCGTTAAACTTGATCTTCGGTTTCGGTGTGTCAACGATCGAACGAGACGAATGTCGCCGACGGGCTTGTGGTGTATCGAGACCAGCGTCCAAGAATAGGACACTTTTGGCACGTCTGGTGCGACTAGGCTTCAACGATGGTTTCAAGATCGATTTTACACGTTCCGATTTGCTCTGTGTAATCTGTAAATATGGTTCATACACGTATATTTATTCACGTCTACCAACAGCAGGTAGAAAGATTTGCTACTTACGTCGGGGAAAATTGTATGACGCTTGGAACGATCGGTTATCGGTTCCTGATCCCAATGGATAGTGGTCGGTGTACCACCAGGACACAGACTCGAACGTTTCTGCAAACTGATTCGCCGCGGAGACTCTCCAAATCGAACCGATCGTTTGACCGGTGTCGTCACCACTGTAACCGTCTCCTTTAACGCATCCAAATCCTCGATCGTTGTCTTTTGCTTTTGCTTCTCTTGTCTAGCCTTCCGGATCAGATCGGCAATAACAGAGGATGATCCTTTTTTGCCATTTGCAGCTGATGGCTTTTTCTCACGCTTCCGTACCCCTCCACCGCCCTGTAACTTCTTTACCTTTGGCTGTGGTTCCGGGACTATCTCCTGCCAGTTGTTTTCCTTCAGCAGACGTAACTCTTCGAAACGCTTGTCCAAATTGTCAAGATCCAGCGCTAGCATCACCCAAAATCCGTCCAAATCGTCATGCCGTACCTTGCGGTCGTTCCACTTCTTTTCGTAGTGCCCAATTAGCTCGCGGAACTTGGACAGCTTCTTTTTGATCAGAATGTTCGTTTGGCCCTGGGCAGCCATAATTAAACCCCGACAGTGGTCGTTCAACTCCTGCTGCTCGGTTTCGAGGAACGGTCCATACTCTTCACACAAAGCTTGCAAGCGGTTGACCTCACCGTCAACCTTGTCATAATAGAATCGTGTCTTTTCTACAACATCTTTCGGTGGTTTGGAGACATCTTCCAGTTCATTGGGGGACTCTGTTGGATCACTTAGGCATACCGAACTTCGACGCCGGGAAGATCCGTTAGTGGACGAATTTTTCTCCTCTCCAAGTGACTCCCGGCGCTTTTCTTCGAGTGTTAGGTTACCTCTGCTGGGAACAATGTCACACTCTATCGGTTCTTCTGTGAAGATTAAAGATGCGCGCTTCCGTACCGTTGACCCGTTCAATTTACTTTCCTTTGGCGAACTATTACGTCGTTCGAGGGATTTATTCAACGGGTCAGGCAATAACGATGGGACACTTCCATCGATTTGTACCGTTGGTTCCGGCGATAACTTAACGGCTATTGGTTCAGTTGCGTCAATTATAGGCACACCAGTAGGCGGCACATCACTCCCAACGCTTATGGTGAATGATTCATTCAAAGCCGGCTTTCTGTTACGATCTGCCTGTACAGGGATCGACGGAATATGATGCGTTGCTTTCGTAAATACTTCATCATCGTCATCGTCTTCGTCAATTACAATTGTATCGTTTGTGACTTCATGTACGGCTGCGGGTACCCAATCGCTTACGGAACAGTCACGGCGTAACTTCGTTCCGTCGAGCGCAACGGACGAATCAACCAGAATGGGATCAACATTATTCAGCACCGTTGCTTCAACAACCGACAAACAAGCCACGGGTTGCGGCTCCCAAAGAGAATCTTCCGTCTTCGGCGGTTTCGGAACGCCAACGCTACTGGCAATGGGCGACGAATCTACCTTTGCAGGCGATTTTTTCACTGGAGATGATTCTACCTCGATCGGACTTATGCCATCGAACAACTCATCCGCTCTGGGGATGGTTAGAGTTGCCGCTTTTTGCTGCTTAATCTCTGACGTTGGATCGAAGGAAAAAGTTAACGGTTTCCGTTGTTTGCGTACGGTCGACGTTACAATCTTGGACGTGCTATCACCATTGGATGGGGAGGGTGGTTTTAATTTAAAGGTAAACTTATGCTTCTTCTGCGGTATCGGTCGTCCTGTGTGTTCAGCGGTCTGAGAACGAGGCTATAAAAAAGAAACATCTTTATTGCAAACCGCTTGTTCTTATACCGTACAAAACGAATATTGTAAAACTACTTACCAAAGCAAGCCGTACGTTTTTCACCTGTTGCTTTACCACAAGCGGTTGCTGTGGTTCCTTCAATCTCTTTAGTGCCGGTTTCGACATAACCCGACGCTCCACTGACTTAACGGCTAGAACCTTCTTCTCAGATAAAGGTTTACGCGGAGGTTCATCTTCATTTTTGTTGCAGAGCACCTTCTCCGTGCGCCAGCAATCTACACGCGGTTTTACGTACTTCTTCACCAAAAGAGGTGTTTTGTTAGTACCAGCAGCGATCGGTTTCGCTTGATCCTGCCTTTCACCGAACGGAACCACCTTTTTATGTGCACTGTTTACCAATGATGGAATTTGCTTCGGTTCGAATATGTTTTTGGAAGCAAACGGCAAGAATGGTACGTGCTGTTTGGATCGCTGTTCCTGCTGCTTTCGTAGCTTCTGTTCGTGAAACTGTTGCAAGCGTTGCAGCCGGATGCGGTAGCGCTCCTCTTCCGTGAGGTTTTTCGTGTTGGTGGTCACATGCTTATACAATTGCTGCTGCTGGAACATATTGCTGCACGATTCCTGTGAAGGCTGTTGGTTCTCCTCTTCCGAATCGCTTTCCATATTCCGAAACGTTTGTCGCATTGCATGGCGGGACTTGGCACGTTGTATTTGGTTTTGCCTGTTCACTTCCACCTTTATTTGGTCGCCCCGCTTCATAGAGGTGTTTTTGAAAAACTTTTTGTACTCCATCTTGAACTAAAAACTATGCCGGACCAACGCTGAACTGACGATATTCGCGACAAGCGCAAACAAGCTGACCTCTCCTCGTATTCTCTCAACGGTCGCGTCACTATTGGCGTTGTTGTTTCGGTTTGGTCGTTACCCAATCTGGGAAATTTGAACCGGCTGTCACTGCGATGGTCGGTTATGCCAGCTGGCATAGCGGCTAATTACGTTTATTTGCAATTAGAGCATGATAATAACAGCATAAATGGGTTTAAAAAAGAGAAAATAAATTATTTTTAACAGAACATTGAACAAAATAGGCTAATTATTTGAAATTTTACTAAAATTGTTTTCAAAATCAAACGAAAAATAAATTACATTCTGGCAACCCTGCCATTATTTGGCATTGATGGATGACATTTATTGCTGTTGGTGTGTAAACTTTCCTGCAGTGGAATGTGTGCATTTGTCCGTGGTATTTAGGTGTTTTCAGTTTTCCTACCACAAAAAGTTTGCAACCTACTAGGACCACGTCCGTGAGCGATTTTCATCTCGCGCAACGGCCACAGATTGGTAGTGTTCTAATTCGAATAAAACCATGGTTCTGACGCGAGTGTTCCGTGCCGTCGGTCGTTCGACCTTGCTCGATGGTGGTGTAGCTGGTAGTGGACAGCACGGCCAGCAGCTGGTTCGACTGCCGCTGCGTCGCAAGTACACTTATCGTAGCGGTGCATTGAAGCCGATGCCCGAAATCACACCGTTCGGATTGTTCGGCATTATCTGTACGGTCATACCTGGCCTACTGATTGGGGCCACCATCAGCAAGAACATGGCCAACTTTCTCGAAGAAAACGATCTGTTTGTGCCGTCGGATGATGACGATGATGACGATTAAAAGACCTATCCACAATCGTTCGTGGCTTAGGGCAGGATTGATATTTTTAGAACCGAACAATTCTTACCGGTACACGGTGTAAGTATGCATACCGTCACCAACAGAATAAGCCACTGCTATAACACATCTGTGTGTTTATTGTTTTCATATCATTCCAGACAATTCTAGCATGTTTCAACCTTTTGCCGTTGCGATTCCTGCTTCCCATAGAGTAGAAAGCGAAATGAGATCCGGGTCTTGTTATAGAGAATGTTAAACGAAACTACCCTCGCTGGAAAATGTTCCACTCGTAGTTAACTCTTCCAATCGACGATGAGCGTAAACATTTACGGAATCGACTAAAGAACGATAAGTGCGGAACGATTCCTTCACATGCACATGCACCAGTGATATTCCGGGAAAAAACAAGTGAAAATCGCTTAAAACGTTTACGCACTAATAATGTTTCGAGCATTCGTACTTTATTTGTTGTGCTTGCAGAACATTTTAATACGATCCAGCAGTGTTGCTACTTTTACTGTTATTATTATCAGACAGTCCCGTAATGTTCGATAGGCTTTGATTTGTACATAATTTGCATTTAAGTTGAATTAAAAAAAAAGTAAATTTATGATTTGTTTTAGCTTCGTATCTGGCAACACAACATCCTCTCCCCAGCAGCGCGTGTTAAGCGGGTGAAAAACTAACGAACCGAATTGTTAGTCCGAATTAAAGGAAAAGAAGAATAAAATAGTTAAAATAAAGATCAACTGTGTTCAATTTTCACTTGCATGTTTCTATGATAAGGAAGACTTGATAGCTACAGCATCTTTTATGTGATATACTGTTAAAAATTTAAGAGAGACTTGTCTGACAAGAAATGTTGCAGAACTACTTCTGCGTAGCCGTTTTCGAAAGTAATTTCCAACTGACTGCAAAACCCATTTTGTGCAAGAATAAATTAATACATTTGAATTAAAAAACAAACGAACAAACAAATACAAATTAATATACTTGGGCAAGTTTCCTTGCATTGTTGCAATCGATTAGTAGCATAATTGTGACGTTTCAAAGTGCCAACGGTGTGCCACAATATACAAATACTTCGTGCGTTTTGCGCGATTCTTTTTTTTACAATTTACACGTACCCGATGATCACACACCACCTACGACATTTTCACATAAAATTTTTCGTTACTGCTCTTACTCCGGTGGCTTTTTGTGTGCGCTCCAGCCATGGAAGCACTTGGTGAATCGTTTCGATTCCTTGTTTTTCAGCGTAAGGAATAGCTTGCGAGGCCGTTCCGGTTGCTTGATACGCATATGCTGAATGTAAACCTATTAGAAAAGGAATATAGGATTAGCAAAACAAAAAAAAAAAAAGAAACACGCAATTACATTTATTTGTTCCTTACCTGTGCCGACTTGTATGCCAGTTTGATTTCCACCTCACTGCAGCGTGATCCCAACCAGAGAAACACCTGTTCACCATTGTCCAGTATCATGATATCATCATCAGCCAGATCGTCCTGGCAAAAGTCGGAACACTTTTCCGCCACAGTAAAGTAGCCTTTCTCGTTAGAGCAACGGAACAGCCGGGTGAAGTTCATGTACTCCGCATCTGTATCGTACGGTTTGCGTCCACCCAGCGCCACCCAGAAGAAGTTCTCCGGCTCTTCGCCTTCGTGTAGAATCTGAATGTAATGGAGATGATAAATTGTCCAACATTATATATGCGATTTTTTCAAAGGAATACTGTCTAAAAATAATATGGAGGAAGATACTTTGAAGTTAGCAAT
>AXCM01005992.1:0-16432 GCA_000473375.1 Anopheles culicifacies
AACCAACGAAGTAGCGATGGACAAGTGGAACCGAACGATCATGTTCTACAGTGGGAAGACAGGAATTTACGATGGTATTTTTCGACTGTGTGTGTGTTTTGGGGTACAGTGATGATTGCGGGTTGGCCAAAAATTCACAAAACCCAACGAACCAAATCAAGCAAACATTAATTTTAAAAACGGTAAGAAACACGGTTTCCTGTTGTTGATTTTATGATTTAATGCATTTGTTAAAACAAAAATAAGAAAGAGTTTTCAACACTTTTCGTGTGATCAATGGAATTAAAATATCCTCTAGCATGAATTTAACTTTCTTGAACTTCTCAAAAATTTACAAAATTATTTTATAACTCAATAACACAAAATATATTGAATGGATAAACAAAACTATTTTTGCAACTTCATTTGCAGAAAAGCGTCACATACAATGCGAAAAAGATCATGATCGTCCCATCAGTACCACTTTCACTGAAGCTTTCTTGCAAGCACACGCGAAACGATGTGATGATTTCCTTCTTCCAAAACGGGTCATCAAGCCCCGCCGTTTCCATCGGCGCCTGCGGATCCTCGCCCGATCGATTTCCCTTTCGATGACCCACAACTCGACTCGACCATTAACGCGAGCACACATGTTGATAATGGAGGGAAACATTTCATAATTTCTCCGAATCCGAACGGGCCGCTATGTGAGGCTGGAGGATTACGCAAGGTGCATCGCGTCCATCACATCACCCAACTCTAAGCGACGAACCCTCGTTTCTTGCAGGTGTGTCCACACTCAGTCACCCAAACATTCGCCGTACATCATGCAAGCACACACTCCCTGAAGGTTTCGATCAAAACCTTCTGCCTGCTCAAACAATCCCAACTAGCTTTGGAAGGAACGCGGGAGCAAATAAAAAACAAATGGATACCACTAATCACTAGCATATATTTTCGATTGAGGTCAACATAAAACAATCAAGATAAGCCCCCTGTGTTGGCTGATTGCTAAAAAGTATGATCGGATTAAGGGGCGAAACAAAACAAACCTCCAGCAAGGTGATTAGTTCAAGTTTGCATCCGTTCGATATTGTCTAGCGTTGGCTGAATGAGCTTAATGTGGAAGCCCTTCACAGATTTCAGGGGCATTCCTGGGCGCACTCACAAACCGAATAACTAACCGACTAATGCCTACCTGTGCGTTGCAAGATGCTAAGGGCGCAAGGTTGCGTATTGTTATTCTCGCTTGGCGTTTGAAGAGCAGGTTTCGCGCGTATCACGATCAACTACTACTAAAGACCACTAGAGCCTTTGATCACCAGTCTATGGATAGGAGATAGAAAAGGAAGAAGAAGAAGAAAAAAACAACTACTAAAACCAGTTCTCTGCGGCAGTTTACTACGTCAAACTAAACGTGCACCACTATTTGCTGAATGAGTTCCAAACGCACACGCACCACCGTTGAACACTAACCCTCTGCGCGTAGATATACACAACGTTCCCCGATGCAGCCGGATGGGCTCCAGCTGTTTATGCTACGGTCACTTTCGATGGACTAAACCTGGCACACATCTCGTGTTCAGCTTTATACCAGCCCCAATATCTCTCTCCCTTCATCGATAGACTGCTTATTGCCTGCTGCCTCACTGGTACCGAATGGAGGGGTGGACAGGGGATGATGTATGCGCAAAACGGAAGGCAATTTCGGGAGGAGACAAGATTTTGGCAACGAATAGAGTGCACAAGATGCGAAGAAGATCATTCAATATGCGCGTTGAAGACGCACCCCACTAATGACGATCTTCGGGCGGATACGAACCCTTTACCGTGGTCGGAGAATATTTTCCCATTTTTTTGTGTTAAGAACTTCATATGGGGCAGAGATTGGATCGATCAAGCTTTTTGGTGAGTGGGTTTTGGAGCATCTTCCGATTCTTTGCGTTCTTGCGGTTGTGGTTGTGGTTGTGGTTGTAGCAGCACAATAAATGACGGAATCGCGAACACGTTTGCTCTATCTAATCGTCATTTTCTTTTATTTTGCAACTTTTGCGAGTAGTGTTATGCATTCTAGGGATACTCGAAGATCGGCAAAGACTTCAACAATCCCAAGGCTTTAGGATGGCAAATCCACTCCTCATCGAGTATGCCCCGGGCAGAGAGGAAACCCAATTAAAATGATTCCTACAGCCATTTCGGGAGTCATTTGGGCGATCTTCAAGACACGAATTGGCACTTGGTTCAGTCGATCGCAGCAATCGCGACCCATGAGGCTTCTTTGTACATCTCCAAAGAGTGGGTCAATGACACCTCTTTTGAGCCATAGACGGAGAGACCCGCGAAGCCTCGCTCAAATAATCGAACCATTCTGGCAATACGCGCCACGTGCGAAGGGGCAGAAACGATGGGGAGGTCACTAGCACGAAAAAGCCACTGGTTGATCTTGAACTTGTTTGTTGGCGGTTGGTGAAGAAATTTGGACAACGCCGAAACGGAAGTTGACAAGATACACATAATAATGGCCATTCGGTTTTCATCGTTTAGCAGCCCCATAGAGGGAAGCAAAGATAGAGAACAAAGCACAGCGCGACTGCGTTAGCGCAATTACAAGATGCGGCCTACGTCTTCGTTTCCTATGGGCGAAGGCTTTTTCCACGCGCTCACATTGAAGGTTTAACCATTTCCTGCGTTTTGCGAGGTAAGATCGCGTGAGATCAATCTGGAACTGCTTGGTAGTAAAAGGATAGCATTCGCTGGATCTGGGAACGTTGGTTGTGTGTTTTCTTGTTTTATTATTGCCCTGGAAGACGAGCTAATATATACAGCACGATGCTGTAACACGTTTTCGGTGTAGAGGTAAGAAAAGCGAAAACATAAAAAAATAACACTTCTCATTAATAACCCTGCTCGGGTTTAGTGTTTTCGCTTTATGGCATCATTTTTTAAGATTCGCTCTCAATTCTTCAAAATGGTTGCCGTATTCTTATGATTTGAGACGATCATACTATCAAGAAGAGACGGTTAAAATTACAGTAGCGCACGTTTATGTTTTCCTTACTAAGGTCATGGCATAAATCTTCTCTAAATTGCATCTTATTTGTTAATCTAGATTAGAAATGCATCATTAAGGTGCTGCTGAGTTTTATTTCCTTATACCCTTTTTAAGGCAGCACCAAGCATTAATCTTTTTGTTGCTACTAAATATTCAAAAGACTTATCAGCATACACACATACGGACAAAGCATTGTCGAGTCAAAGGTTCGCTTTAATCGGCCTATAATTTTTCTTCAGACAAACCAATTAAGCCCAAGGTTATAAACTTTGACTGACATTTGCTTTGCCGTTATTTGAAATAGCATTACCAGTAGTGTAGATCTTACCTTCAAATCGATCGATATGTTTACTTACCAAATTGATAGATTCGATGACTGTTTTCATTTGGTAACCGCTTCGCACAATGCCGGCTCAGCAGCAAACAAACGACAAAATCCTAGTGTACTTATTGTTTTCTTTTCTTAACAAATGGTTTATAGATATATTTTGCCATTCATTACCTGCACATTACGTACCATTTGCCAACCTTCGTACATCGTATAAATATAGCAAAACAAAAAAAAATGTATTCTTCAGAAGTTAACTCCATTCCGATCAAACACTTATCAGCCGATCAAAACTGCTAGCAATCATTCGAAGAGAGATATTTATAATCGTCGACTCGTTATCGTTTTCAACAGTACGTTTAACGAAGGTTGTATGCAACGGCAACAAAAGGATGTGCCTATCATGGCCATTTCTTCCATCCAGCGGGTAATTAAAACTCTTCTTCCATCGGCTTCTTCATCGGAGACTCATTCTTCAGTATTGTTTCCGCCTTCTTCTCGTCCATCCCTAGTGCCATCGTCAACAGCCCAACCATACATTTGTGATCGTCCACCGTATTGTTGCCTTTGATCGGGGTTACACAGAAAAAGAAACATTTGTACAATAAGGAAATATTTAAAATAAACGTTCCACCCAACTTACCGCCCTTCTCAGTGACATCCTTCTCCAGCTGCAGTTTTTGCTGCGCAATCATTAGCATGCCTTCCTCGATCGTACCTTCCGATATGAGCTTATAAATCGTAACGGGTTTCTTCTGGCCCATTCGATGTACGCGATCCTCTGCTTGTTTGTCATTGTACGGATTGAAGTCAATGTCATGTATGATTACAGTGTCCGCTGCCGTCAAATTAATGCCCAAACCGCCCGCCTTTGTTGACAGCAGGAAGATGAAGAGATTCGGATCTTGCGTATACTGGTCAATCAGCTCCTGACGCTCGGTGACGGCCGTCGAGCCGTCTAGCCTCAAGAAACCGTACTTTCGAATGTGCAGGTACTTTTCCATAATATCCAGCATCATGGTAAACTGGCTGAAGATCAATACACGATGCCCTTCTTCCTTCATCTTCGGCAAAAGTTCATCTAACTGGCGAAACTTTCCAGATGAGGTGATTAACTTCTCAGGTAACCGCAGGTCGTACAATGTCTTGAAAAAACAAAAACAAAATAATAAATGAGAATGCTCATGCACTTATACCCGCTATTTTGAACAACGTCAAGGGGTCTTCACAATTTACCGTATATTTGTCGCGCAGTTGGTACAACTTGAAGTCGGATAAGTATGCAATATCGTAGAAAATGTCATCCGCATTATTGCCTTTATAGTCCGGATCGGTTGCTAATTTTCTTGCAATTTTACGTACTTCATCATCGGAATAATAATATCTGATCAAACAAAATGCAAATCAAACATGAATATCTTTGCAGCATATCGTTAAAGTGATGCATTTCAAAATTTACCTCAATAGCAAAGGATGGTTGGCAAGCTTCCTGAGATCCGCCATGATGGACATTCCACTGATTTCCGTATTGTCTTTGACTACTCCGGTAGCCTTTTGGAACTCGTCCAAAATTTCATTGTATTTCTCTTTTTGTGAGTCGATCATGGATACTTTAAGCTACAATTTACAAAACATTTTGTAATCGGTAAAAAGATTTAAATGCTGAAGAAAATAGATCGAATTATTCATCCACTTACAATAACATCCGTTTTGGGAGGCAGCAACTGTAGCACATCCTGTTTAAGACGACGCAGTACAAACGGTTTCATAATCAATTTTGCGCGTTCAATTTGATTTTTTTCGTACGAAGACAATTCTTCCTCAATTTCGCCTTTGTTTGTTTTCTAAAACAAAATAAAATTAGTTTACCCATACAAAACCGTGTACGTAGCCCGGTTCGTAACGTACCACCTTGCCCTGGAACAGAGCCTTAATATCATCCACCTTGGTACCGAGCAGCTTAGGCATAACGAAACAAAGCAGCGACATTAGCTCGAGCAGGTTATTCTGCAACGGTGTGCCCGTCAGCAAAATCCTATGCTTAGCATTAATGCGGATAAGGTTTTGGTAGCGCTGCGAGTGAACATTCTTTAGCATGTGTGCTTCGTCAAACACAACATAATCGAACTGCGTGACGCGCCACATTTTGCGTTCCTCGCCCGATGCACCCATCATGTGGTACGTTGTGAGCACGACGTCTACCTCGTTGATGCCGTTTTTAGCCCAATCCACCCGAATCATTCGACGTTCGGCCTGGCTGCCGTAATACTTTAATATAACAAGCTCGGGGCACCATTTTACAAGTTCCTGCTCCCAGTTGTCCATGGTAGACGATGGTACCACCACTAGGGACGGTCGGTCTTGCTGTGCGTTTTCTTTCAACCAAGCCAGGAACGCAATGATCTGGATTGTCTTTCCGAGACCCATTTCGTCGGCCAAAATAGCGTTCATATTGTGCCGGTGCATGATTGTTAGCCAGTTCAAACCCACAAGCTGATACTCTGCTAACTTCAGACCCTCCGTTATATTTCCCGGCTGTTCAACCAGCGTATCACCAGTCGCTATAGCTTCCTCTAGCTTTTTAACGATTTTCTTACATTTTCCCATCACTGCTGCTATACTGTTTCGTCGTGTTAAGTACTCTTGCGTGTAGTTTAGTATATCCGTTTGCAGTGATCTGTGAGATTTTAACTTTTCCACCAGATTCGCCCAATCCTTGAAGGGGCGTAATTCTAGCAAAAGTTCGATTTTCTTCATAGATAACGTTTTAATGCAAACCAGCTCATGCAATGCAGCAGAATTAAGAAAATCAAGAACTCCTTTCCGTTCACTCGACAGTTTCCCATGACTGTAACCTCCGTGGCCATCGCTATCTTCGTCACTATCGAATACTTGCTGTTGAGGACGGTCTGAATCGTAATCTTCGCTATCACCTTCACTTTTGTTAGATTCTTGTACGCGCCGTTTTTTCGCTGGTCGCTCGTTCTGACCCGTTCCCTTAGCCATAGGTTCAGGGTTTGCTGGTTTCACAGGTGATGGGCTTATGATAATTTTGCGTTTGACCGCTGATTTCTTCAGTTCTTCGATTGCTTTGTCCACATCCCATTCGTTAGACATCAAAGCCGTCTGCAACAACATTGCATCAATTTCCATACAGGCCCGTCGAACTCGCTGAAGTCTCAATTCTTTTTCCTTCACAGTTAGCGTAGTAGGAGATGTTGTGGCCCCATTCTCTTTAACGGCACCTACGACTGGGATCGGTACAGGCTTAATGGGAGTAGATGATCCATCTCCTTCGCTGTCACTATCCCCCATCATCTGGATTCGCCGTCTGCCAGGAATAAGCGACAGTTTTGAATCTAAAACAAGCGTATGATACAAAGATACGTTAATATAATGTATATAGAATTGATCTATAAGCCTACAAGACTTAGGTTAACATTTAACATGTTCCAAAAACATGCGCAGACCATTTAGTTGTCAACATAAGTGAAATGACTGATCAAATGATCCACAACATAAAACATAAAATAGTAGCTGGCTACTCATTTGAGGTTGCTCCTGTTCATAAACATAAACAGATGCTACTACATTTTGCATCACTACTGTAGCACTCCCACTTATGCATACCTGCGGATTCTTTACCATCTTCAATTCCATTCTGAGCAGCCTTTCGAAATCCTCGGAGTGACATGATCCTGGTTGCCTTGGTGACGATGCTTGCTTGTCGTGCTTTTGTTACCGCAGGTAAAACGTTTTCCCTAGCACTTCGTTATTCCGCCAAATGTGTCTGTATCCCGCGCGCCCTTCAGTTTCTGAACACAAATTCACAAACACAACAAGAAACTGCGAAGAGGAAACGAAAAAAACTCTCACGTACCGAAAGCCACAACTTTACACGGTTTGCCACCAATTGTTTTGAACATAGCAAATGTAACACTAATTAAATAAACAGAACAGTGACTGTATACCTAAGAACACACCAAAATTTACCAAAAAATACATAAATTTCCACTGTTTTGCTGTACACAAAACGCAGCTCTTTCTCGTTTCACAGCTTGCATCAACTTTTTTTTATTTGCAAAGCCGACGCTTTTTGACAGCTGTTTCCATTTGGTGGTGTGCGTGAGCTTTTAACACCCGCAGAACATTTTCAAAAGTTTAAAAAGAATTAAAACTACATAAGCTAATCAATTATGAAAAATAAAATTTTGATACAGTATACAACTCATCCATGAACGTGGTTGGAAAGCAACAATAATTATATTTATAATTCTTAAACTTAGATGATTAAAAATATGATTTGAAAGTCGTTCTTAGCTAACCATATTAATGAAACAATTAAGCAACAGATTGTATTGCATCAAAAATCAATTGTTTATAATTAAAAACGTATGTTTGGTAAAATATTCAAACTTTGTATTTTGAGCTGAGAAAGGAGGAATCACTTTGAACTCCCGAAGTAAAGCCACCTAAACCAATGCTACTGTCAGAAGTTTTGTGAATTTGACAGCTGGGATTTGGTTTTGTTTCTAGTTTTTTTTTCCTCATCGGCAAATACGAAGTTGTGTTGTGTGTTTTGCGAACCGCAGCTGGCAGTGCTCCTTTTTCGTTCGTCTGTCCGCTTGGAATTAATGTCTGGGAAAATCAAAGACTAATACAACCGACGGAAGCTCAGAAATCGTAAGAATGTTTCATTCGTTGCCCGTGGATGTGATAAGTGAAACTGTACCGAGCATCTGGTGAATGCATGAACGAGATTGTTGGTCCTATCTCGATTTGGCTTATCAAAACTCAACTTCCTCTGCTACGACAAGCTGCACGGAGTGTAGCGCAAAATAAACGCAATCAAAAGTGTGGGTTCGCGTAACCTAGATGGTAAGTTCATTATTTCATAGTTGGCTTTTTTCCTTGCATAAAAGTATCCTCAGATAATGGTTCCCCGTCTTTGGTTCTTTCAATCCCCTGGACGCTCAATTAGCCTTTATTGATCCAAATTGACGATGCTTGAAACATGAAACTTAAGCTAGCGGTAGTGTGTCATTTCCGCTTGCATATGATCCAAGTAATGTTGCCCTCTTTGTGATATTTATTTGAAAACCATTTCTTGCGTGTGGTCCTCGTTATATTTATGTCCCAGAAGTTTGTTTGGTCATCGTTTTTAATTCTCGACACATCTATGCAAACCGTGACTGTGATTTGGTTTTGCCGGCTGTTGTCTGGGTCCGTCTTACAAGGCATCGGTTTATTGTTGTTACTCAATGTGTTAATCTAATCTGGTTTCACTATATTGATGGTACACATAAATGTTTATGTTTGCCTTTTATGCAAACCCCAATGTGTACAATATTTTCTGGATGTTCCTCCCGGTGTTTGTGGTTGTGGTGACGAAATGAGTTGAGTGGATTGATTTGTTGTTATAATCTATAAAATGTTAAATAAAAATAAACCGTATTAACTGGATTGGCTTCATCAGCGAACCATTATTGTACACAATGTTTGAAATACTTTAGTCTGTGCTACAATTGTTTGTTAATCAACACAACGCATTACGATGATATTTAGTTCCCCGTTTTCGTTGCCTATGCATCCGGTATTAGTAAGAACCATGACCGTTATGTTTCGTATTTCCATTATTTGAGGACAATAGTGCACTTGCATAAATTAGCATGTTTGACATTTATTTTTTTGTAGCCATTTGTTCGCGGCTATAGTAACTATTTAATTTGCATTCTAAAAAAACCTTTCGATGTAGTCTATCTTTGAATACCATGCTGATTTTTAGAGAATGACGCTTTCGAATGTGTATCATCATGAGGGGTTTTTACCATTCTTTACAATGGTGGAGCTTCTGTTGGCAGTATCATTGATCGATATTTAATGTGTGGTTTCTATCTCATTCGCAGGAATGGTGAGCTGTTGACTGACGGCTGCCGCTGACTGATATTATTCATCTAGGCTCAGATTTGTGAGCAGTTGGTGGAATAAACAAGAGATAGTGCAATTGTTGGCCGTCAGCAAATGATAATGATCCATGCCGTGAGCGGGTTTATTTAGATTTTTGTTAACTACTAACCCGTAATTACAATACGCGATCATCCCGATCCTCCTCCCGCTAGCGTGCCTAAGTTGTGCTAAACATCGGTGTGTTCTGTGCTGTAGCTTAAAAATATGTATTCTAGTGCTATATTCCGTCAAATGTGTTTCACTCAACGGATGAGCAGCTGTTATTACAATGAAATTAAGCCACGGTATGTGTGAGTCGCAAAACCATTTGGGCATTCCGTGGTAATGATTTAAACGTTTAATATAATTTTGTTAGTGTCTAATGTGTACGTGCAATTCGATCATCACAACGTAGTTTATACACCAGAGTCTGACTAGAGTATACCGTGCACGGTCGTGGCAAAATGAGTTTGCATTAAGGCAGTGCTTTAAGAACCTATTGTAACTTGCTTTAGAAGTGGATCAATAACGACGGCCCCGAATAAACCACCTCACAAGAACGCTATGAAATTCCCTGATTTAGGTAAGTATTAAACCGAAAAACAAAACAAAAAAACATAGCTAGTAGAAACTATAAGTTCTATCAAAAATTCCTTTGATTAATTTATATGTACAAAAATGATCTTTTTCACCGAATTCCCTAAATTTTATTGCCTTTATAATCAAATGTTTCATGGTGTATGTATTGGTGTTTTTCTGCTAGGGAGTTATTTACATTGCCCTGGCGTACAAAATAATACGAAATTAATTGCACGTTTGTCACGTATCGATAGAACTGTTCAATGCCAATTAGTTAATCCACCGTTAAAATCATATTTTAATGGTCGGTCACGTTCTGCGTCATTTCCCGCTGGTCTGTGTCACCAAGATCCCAACGTAATAGCGTGCTAACTATTATGTACCTAAAATGAAGGCACAATCGAGTATAAAACTTTCTAAATGGAGTCTACAAAAACAAAAACAAGAAAAAACATATGTTTACTTACTTCTGCATCACATAACTGTTTCGGAGGTTGCACGTTAATAGAACTATATTGCAGATTGTTTATAAACATACCCTGCCACATTTAACCAAGTGGTGCTTTGCGCCAACGCATGTGTTTGTCCCTCCAGTGTCAAACATTCTTAATAAACATCAGAGTGAAAAGCATTAAGTCTGCAATTTAATTCTTAATTACACAGCTACAGCCTAACGCAGTTTATGTGTGACTTGAGTATCACGTGTGCTTCAGTTGTACCACAGTTGTACCAAACTGATTTGGCGAATTGCTAAATTTTGATATGCAGACCAGCATTCCAACATTTGGTTAGACAGTTTAGTACAAATTTATGAACAGTAGCTAAATATTTATAATACGCACAACATTCCGGTGTATTGCAGGATCTCGAAATGGCAGTCATCCACGAACATTCATTACGTTGCTTTTCGGCACCGTATTGGGCTTCATGTTTGCTACATTGATCTCATCTACAACGATGAGACAACCGTGGATGCCGGAAAGTTATCGTCAACGGGAACCACCGACGATTGTAAGCGATCCACACACAGGCAATGAGCTGCGGGGTGCCTCCGGCCCGGAGCAAGATGTTGGCCAGCATGCAGCCCACGAAGAAGCGCATGCACATGAGAATGCGTCGCTTGCGAACCAGTTAAAGCGAGAGGTCCGTATTTTATGCTGGGTGATGACCAATCCGAACAATCACAAATCGAAAGCTCTGCACGTTAAACGGACATGGGCAAGCCGATGTAATAAGATGCTTTTCATGAGTTCCGTCGAAGGTATGCTTTAATGCTGAATAGTATTGTATTAAGCAAATCAACGTTTACTAATAATGGCCAACAATTTACAGATCCCCTCATAGACTCTATTGCACTGCCCGTAAGCGAAGGCCGGAATAATCTATGGGCGAAAACGAAAGAAGCATTTAAGTACATCTACCAGCATCACCTGGATGATGCTGATTGGTTCATGAAGGCAGACGATGACACGTAAGAAGCAGTAGTAATTCAAAATGTGAAAAAGTAATACCTAACGAATGCTTTTCTTTCCCAGATACGTGATAGTGGAAAATTTGCGGTACATGCTGTATTCATACTCACCAAGCCATCCAATATATTTTGGCTGTCGGTTCAAACCCTACGTGAAGCAGGGCTATATGTCAGGCGGTGCGGGTTATGTACTGAGCAAAGAGGCAGTAAAGCGTTTTGTAGAGGATGCTATTCCTAATCCCCTCTGCCGACAGGACGAAGACGGTGCCGAAGACGTGGAGATGGGTAGGTGCATGGAGGCAGTTAAAGTGCTGGCCGGTGATTCAAGGGACTCGGTTGGACGGGGAAGATTTTTTCCATTCGTGCCTGAGCATCACCTCATCCCAAATCATGTGGACAAGGACTTTTGGTACCTAAAATACACGTACTATAAACCGGATGAGGTATGGATATGGAACGCAATCAAGTAAAACAAAATCGCTGCCGGAGGTGTTTTAACGATCATTTTCGTTTTTCGAACAGGGCCTCGAATGCTGCTCAGACAACGCCATATCCTTTCACTACGTGTCGCCTAATCAAATGTACGTGCTAGATTACCTGATATATCATCTACGGCCGTACGGTATTGTTGGCCACTCACAACCGCTACCAAAGAAATTCAGCCTGGGTGACATTGTACGAGTAGATGATCTAGGAAAGACCACCCCTAAACCATCAAATCCACAGCAACGACGGAATAGGCACAGTAATCTTCGCGATCAAGCGACAAACGAAATACAGAAGGATGTTACGTATAGTCATATTGAAGCTAAAGAACCAAATACCTAATAAGCTCTATGTGTAGTGCTAGGTTCCAAATTGAATCCTTTAAAAAGGCAAGTAGGGTGAATATTGCAACCCATGTGTACAATAGAGATAAGGAATACAAATTGTGATGGGTGATTGTAATGCGTGAATGCGTGATAATATGCTTGAGGTGTGTGAATGAACTGTTCGGGAAGGCGATGTAACTTGAAACAATTGTCATTAAGTTACGTAAAACGAAGAATTACACAAATTGGAAGAGTTCTAAACATTCGCAAAGATAAGGCTTAGTTTACTGTCCGGTCTTTAGTTGTGTTTCCTAGCTGGATAATAGATCTTATCGGTCTATTTACACCACATTTGATCAGACTGCTGCGAATACATGAATCTGACAACTAAATCCACTACTAGTGTAAGTGCTAAGAAAGGATAGTTTAAGTCTTTGAGTCGTATACATTTGGGAACTAAGTCATACAACTGATGAATACCCACATCAATTGGGTATCTTTAGCTAACACTATCCAATGCTAAAGTCTTTCTCATTTTCATTTGCCGGCATTCAATATAGAATTTTGAAACGATTTAGATGGAATATTTTTCATCTCAAATATTGAGTTCCTTCGACTAGGCAGGTTGACCATTCTTTTCAACAAGATTTTCGTAGGTCGCATAGAAACGTGTATGAAAAAATGAACCATGTTGGTGTTGAACCATCCAATGTTCATTACCAAAATTGTTTACAAACATTAACATATAAACCTCGAAATTTCTAAATACGAAAATAAGCATAACCAAATATTAGGTTTAAGTTAAGATTGTCGAAACTTATCTCATTTACTTTGCGGTAAGCATTTTACTATCCACCACGATGATATGAATATGATGAACAAATTGTGTCGTACATTATATTGAGTCGAATAACACTGCTACTTCACTTTTCATTTTTATTTTGCATCACTAAATGATTGAAAAAAGAATTATATTGCTTTCATGTGTTAAATCTAGTATCATTTTTACGATTCATTACGATTATACATGCTTTAATGGTTAATGAGACTACTCGTGACATAAAGGATTTTGTTTTCTACGGTTGTAGCACATATTGCTATTCAGGCTTTCTTAATTTAATGTTTTAGAATATTTCGAAATCGATGAATCCTCTTAGATAAGCGTTCTAATATTTCCACTAGTGCGTGTCTGTGTTTTCTATATTCTTGCCACAGTTTGTAGTATTGTTATCGTCAGATTTCACTAAACAAACAAAACCAAGGAAACAAACAGCAAAGTTGCCATCACATTCAGGTATATTAGTTAGTTAAAGGTTTATGCTTTTCGTTTTCCTCCCCGATGAAACAGTCAAACAGGGAAATGGATTAAAATTAATAACAAAAACAACGTTTTACATTGATTTAAGCAAAAAGGTAAAAAAGAAGCGAAAGCATGGTTTAATGAACTCGAGAAGTAATAAAATACTCCCTGTAACAGAACAAGCTCTGTAGCTGTAAGCTCTAATGCATGGCAAATTATATTGAAAAATAAAATCTGAATAAAGCAAATTATCCAATATTAAAATGCGGTGCGTGGTATGCTTACGGACAAACTGAAGCGATGATAAATCGTTGGCTCTCTGCTACCGTGACATCCTAAACACCTTGGGGGTCTGCTGTTGGTTAGTATTTAATGGTACATTCGTTGTAACGACACGACAGCAGTAAACACTAGGCACAGACTAGACATTAGACTAGGCAAGTAGCACCGATGGCATACGATTAAGTGACAGACTAATACATGGCAACAGCGTAATGGTTTAGGAGTTGCGTTTGGCTGATCAATTACCCAGAAGCTGACACCCATAGGAAGTATAAAATAAATTGAGTACGACTTTTAAATGACTGATTTGAACCATAATCGGTTTTGTTATCAATCAACATGTTATGTGTGTTGATGTCTGCTAAAAGAGAGTCAGTAAGCGAATGTGTAGAAATGGAAGAAGCGTTTCCTTGAATTCTCACGAATCCCTGGTTGATGTTGCATTTCAATACTCTTATAAATGACGAAGCTTCAGCCCACAGAGGTAATTCATCCGCTAATATAGCGTCCAGACACGTTTGCCTTTGTTTTACAAATCGGTATGGGATTTTTTTATTTATTTAAATTTTTCTAGAATCTGAAAGTTGACTTTAATATTTAATAATAATGTGGTGTTTTTTTATATAATTTAGTAATATTTGAGATATACATGTTTTTAATTGTCGCCCTTGTAAAATAGCGAAATTGCTAGCGCATTTTCTACGAATGTCTATTAAATCTCCGTATGTACATTCTAAAATGAACCGTTTTTCTAGAGTTGAATGGCACATCTTGGATTGTCTAGTGACATGGTTAATAATTCTAAAACCAATGAGATACATTTTTATCCAAGTCCTGGTTCGGCATTCGTAAATCGTTATTAATTTATTTACTTTTAACCTTTTTTTTTGCTAAATTTAGGTCATTTTACAACTATTTTTCTCGCTTTTATCATGTTGTGTTATTCTCAAATAATGTCAGACCGCAAAATGAATGAATTAAATTAATGATCAATCCACATGTAGTTCTTTACTAAAAAAACCATAAATTTTTAGTACTTAGTAGATATTATTTAGTTAAACCCAATTTTTATTACGTGCGATTTTTCTTTATTTTGGGCGACATTGCTAACTTCCGCTGTTTTATGTGTGAGCATATAGGTACTCACCTGCTTTAAGGGTGTAAAACTTTTCTTTGCCGGTGTATTAAACAACTACGACACTCACTCCAATGGGCGAATCGCATGTTTGGCTCTCATCAGTCTACAATCAACACTCCAACCGGCTTAAATCTCGAAAATTTCCTACTTCTTGCAAGATATTGCTCACGTGTGTGTTTGTGTGAATGAGGGTGCCCGTTGACTAAGCCATTCGCCTAAGTACTCGCTGTTTCTCGACCGCTCGAGTCTCACGCACTTTATTCTCTCCATCTCTCAGTGGGTGAGCTCGATCGTAGTCGGCGAGTGATGCGAAAAGCACCCCTAAAACCAGCGCGATCAACGAAGCTGTACCGAAGTCTTCGTTAACATCTCGGTCCGATCGGTTGTGCTTTCGCTTTTCTTAGCGACTCTCTGACCGCGAAACTCGACAAAAGTGTGCGCCCGCACAACTGCCACCCGTCCGCGTCGACCGTGCTAGTGCTGGTGGGTCTTGTTGGTGGGATTTGGGGAGTCTTGTTTTTTTTTTCGTTTTCGTTGTTTCGTTTGACTTTGCATCGATTGAACGCGCAACGAGTCTAAGTGGCTGTGCGCGAGAAGAAGCCGTGAGCTGGTACCTGGTCTGTAGTATTGTGACTGTCGTGACGGTTTCCAACTCCGTTCCTTTTCATCCTTTCCCCTTCTGTACGGGAGGTCGTGTGCACCGAACATCTCCCAAACCTTAAGTGTATGTGTGTTGTGTAGAAGAGTGCCATTTATTTGCCTTGTGCTCGTTTCTGGTGGTTTTTTCGTTATTTTCCCGTTACCCACCACTCGATGTGGCCTGGGTCACCCCTGAGGGCGCAATTTCAAGTGCTTGATTGCTACGATTTTGGCGATTGAAATTAAAAGACAAACGATCCGGTTTACAGTTCCTTATTCGCTGAACCATTTAGGAAGCTACACATATTATTGCTCATGATAAAAAAAAACTGTGCCGCTTCTCACTCAAGTTAAGTTGTTTTAGTTAACACCATCGCGTTGCGCGCCCGTATGCATCGACAGTCGATCGTAAGACCCTGTTTGAAGAGTGTGCAGCCATTGGGAGTTTTCGAAAGTTGCTCGTGCCGTGTTCGGGATCGCGAATGTTTTATTTTATTTTCATCGTTTACTTGCTGTCTTCTGATTGTATTTTATCAACCAGCCTATCGAAAATGCACTACTAGCAAGCCAAGTGCCTTTTTTTATTTCCCTAAGTCATTTAAGTGCTCATATTGGTAAAAGTTCCGTATGCACGAGGTAAGAAAGAGAGACCGCATACCGTACGCGTGTGGCATAGCTTACTGTGTTACTAGTACTGGAAAGTGAAAACATTCCCGTCCGATACGAACACCAATGCATGCAGGCGTGCAGTTTGAATACACCGAACGCTGTGTGTTCCCCTTTAATTGCGCGCGTTAGGTGAGGTTAGGGTTTGCTGCCTTACCCGGCGTTCAAGTCGTTTGATTTCCTCCACATCGACGACGACACCGCCGAGCTGGTGGCATACTTTGGCTTGATTAAGCAGAC